>SJYO01018169.1:24148245-24429001 GCA_006410555.1 Capra ibex | reverse complement strand
TTTCCTTAGGTTTAACCTTTTCTTCTTCATTTTGAGAGTGACAAACGTCTACTGTACTAGGAGATGTACCTTTTGGGATTTCTGAGGTGGTCTTTTAATGATCTCGATTAGTTACTTATATCATTTCAACGTCCTATATTTTAGTTGTGTGTCTTTAGGGAACGTAAGGATATGTGCTTATTACTCTTTCATCTTTTTCTTTAATTCCTTTGTTAAGGTAAGTGGTAACGTTGCTTTTCTTATTTTATGAATCCTTATATAGATGGATTTCTTTGATTTCTGGATATATATCTTTTGATATTTTGTGACTACTTTCTTTAGTTTCTCCTGTGATTATCTACCTCTTTATATGGTACAAGTACCTAGCCTTCTTAGTTATATCACTTTTACTCATATGATGGGTTTCGTTAAATGTTTAAGTTACGTTAGGGATAGTTCGATGGTCGGTGTAAAAAGTGTCTTGATCTTGTTTATTAAAGTTCTAAACATACCTTTATGTTTTTTGGAGCTTATCGGTTTCGTTAGAACTCTTTCTTCTTACCTTGACCTCCTTAGTTGAACGGACTGAAGTCCGAGATGAAAAAGAGTGGAAGAATTCCGACCCTTTATAAAAGTAAACCTCCGTCCTCACCCTTCGTACCTCACTCTGGGAAGGCTCGTAGTGGGAGGGACCTGCCCTTTCCAGTCGGATCAACTCCTTGAACTTTTGACCGAACTTTTGAACAGGTACTCTTCTCCCACGACTCTCGTTCACCCCAAACTCTCGATTTGCAAGGGGACAAACCGACTAAACTTCCTACTGGTGTTTCTTAGAGTTATCTCCTTGTTCCATCACAAAGTACTGAGTTGTATTCACCGTTGACTAGTCTGAGAGGTCGTGTTGGTTTGCGTGTCATTTTTTTCCTTGTTATTTGTGCAGTCTTACAAAGGGAAAGGTCCAATATTTCCGGTTGTACTCCCTAGGAACGCCACTATCTTTACAAGACATAGAACTGACACCAACACCTATACACTTGGACACGTACACTATTTTAGCTTGTCTATGTGTATTTCCCAAAATTCATTTTGACTTTTTATACTTATTCGATCTACATAATTACAGTAATATGATGTCAAACTTTGTATGATCCCCTTTCTTCCAGTTCCAAGTACCGAAGACAGGTAGTTAAGAATCATGACGTAAACTTAGGTATTAATAGAGTCATTAAAGTTACTTTAATTGAAACTTAATTAAAGTTGAAACTTAATTAAAGTAATTATTTGAAAGTCACTTTTTAGACAGTCTGGAGACTTCTTTATGACTAGACAAAGGAAAATTTTACGAACAATCTAGTGGAGAAGGAACAACACAGAATACAAAGAGACTTTGTGGAAAATTTTGGACATATGTTTATTTGTCAAGAGATAGAAACTAATCAAAGTGACAAGGATGATGAAACAATAATATTCCCCGACACAAGTTGTAGCAATACCAATTTAGAAAGATATATGGAATTTAATGAGAAGTTCGATGTAAGGATATTCTTTTCAAAGACATAGTGTTATTTTAAAGAATGTGTAATTTTTTTTTCAAGGGGAAAAAGTATATCAACTGTGGAGATTAGAGTCATAGTTATATCTTTTTCGATGAGGTGAACCGGTCTGTATTTGTCTCTGTGACAAAGGGGACAAAAGACAACTTACTTGTTTCTTTCGTTACTACCTTTTCGGGGGGCCGGGATACAGGACCGTCAGTAGTCGGAGACTCACCCCGGCCAAGATCTCAAAAGGAATTCACACGAAAGGACCACTACAGACGTGTCATATTTGATGCTGGTAGTGAAAGGTTGTACGACTGCTCTTTGTAGACGTTCTGGAAGAGTGAGGTCTCTCGTCGTTCCCGTCCTTCCTGTGACAGACACCCCTGGTCCAGGTCCCCGTCAGTCACAAGTAGGTGCGTCCAGACCCTTACTCTCCCCCTATGTCTAGGAGTCCGGTGAGGAGTCGGCGTGTACAATTACCTGTTTCGAGGAGGAGACTGTGCATTAATTCATTATACGTAGATTCTAAAAAAAAGTTAAAGCGTTTCTACTGTCTACATTCCTTTTGTTTTTGGGTCTAACAAACCGACCCTCTATGAAGTTTGGTAGTTTCTTTTCGGGACTCTATTCCTGGAACCCAAGGGATCCCCCAGTACTCTTCCCCAGACGGGATTCGTGGGTCAAGGTGTCCGTATCCACCGAAGGTCACCTACGTGACCCGGAGGGAGGTGGAAGGTCCAACTGGTCGTCCAGAAAGATTTCTTTTTCCAGGACTAACATTGTTAATGGATCAAGTGGATAAAAAATTTAGTTACATAAGTAAATAAACATGACTCCTTCAAAACCCCCTACTTTACTTATATCGAAGTGCAAACATACAGTGAAGTAATCCAGGATAAAACCATAACACGGGCACCTAGTCTGTCATTTCTTAGACGGAAGTTTCGTCCTGTGGGTCCAAGCTAGGGTCCCAACTCTTCTAGGGGACCTCTTCCTTTACCGTTGGGTGAGGTCATAAGAACAGACCTCTTAAGGTACCTGTCTCCTCTGACCATCCGATGTCAGGTACCCCAGTGTTTCTCAGTCTGTACTAACTCGTTGATTGTGAAAGTGTGAAAGATAGAATTTTCCTCGTCGTCTAGACGGTAGTCTTCTCCTCTCGGATCAGACTCGGATGTCGAAAGACTGTAGTAAGGAATCTGTCAGTAAGGTGGAGGACTCTGAGTTGAAATAGTAATTTGTTTCTCGTGACTCGAGTGAATATATACATCTTTCATTTTGTCTGTTTGACTCTCTTTGTCACATCTCACCAGTCATCCCAACCTTCACCCTTTTGTCCCTCCACAACGAGGTTCTCATGTCTGTTGGTCAATGTTCTACTTGTCCAGACCCCTAGTCACGTGTCGAACCACTAAAGTCGATTGTGACATAGTGTCTGAATTTACGACGATTCTCCTATCCAAAATTTGGAAGAGTGGTGTTTTTTATCAGTGATACGGTGTCCTACCTTCAAAATCACTTATAATACCACCCTTAACAAGACGTTAAATGTTTACACAGATTTGGTATGGATTTTGTGGAATTTGAATGTGGTACAATACACGGTTAATATAGAGTTATTTCAACCCTTTTTTTACTCGATCTTTCCGGAAAGAATGAAGTTTGCCCATAACACCGTGAGTACACTTTAATCACTCCTTTCCTGAAGCCTTTAAAATTTGTCCAAAATATTATTTTTCCTGAATTATAAAATTTTGGGTGAACTCGTTCTTATGTCCTTCCATATTTTTAAATTAATATAACGGTGTCCTTATACTTTTAGACTAATTTTGTTCCGTTTCACACCATGAGCTAAACCAAAACAAAACTATTTTACTTATGATTCTCGTATACTCCTGAAGGAACCGTCAGGGCACAAATTCTGAGGTGTGGGGGTTACGTCTCCCGTGTCCAAGTTAAGGACCATCCCTTTGATTCTAGGACGTACGAGGTACCATGTCGGATTTTATGTTTTGTTTTAGTTTTTTCTCGTATATCTTCGTTGGATTCACAGGTAGTTGTCTACTTATTTCTTCTACGTTATATATATGCTACCCTATAATGATCGGTATTTTTACTTATTGTAAGACGGTAAACGTTATTGTACCTACTTGACCTCCCCTACTACGAGTCACTTTACAGTCTGTTTCTTTCAGTTTATGACACAATACTGAATGTGTACCCTAGGTTTTATAATTTTTGATTACTTAAAAATTTTTTCTCTTTCTTGTATGTGACGTAGAAGTTTATTGTCTATCTCTGACCCTCCATCTTCTTATATTACATCCTAACTAAGGTTTCATTTTTGTTGTAGTACTCTAATTCAGAAGGGTATTACGTGTCTTCCCCATCTTCACCCTGGTCAGTCTACGTCTTTTGAGCTACCCCTGGTAGTATCATTCTTCCCTTTCACGAGTCTCGACCCTTCCTCTTCTACTCGTAAAGTCTCGTGGAGTTTAGGTTTCCCGTCCATGGTCGACGTACTCTACCTCTTTCCCTTTCTCTTTCACTTTACTGTTCTTCAGTGATGGACAGGATCTCGTTACTCACGTGTGAATTTGTCCATATCATACGCCTTAGTTAGTTAATAACAGTACATTCCCACGAAGAATAGAAAGTCCCCTCGACCTTTCCCTTTTGGACTTTTGAGACCAAGATCTCATTGTGTTCATTGTCGATGGTAAATGATTCGTGAATAAGTAGTTCTTGACGCAATTCGTGAAACGTCTGTAGTAAGTTATATTTTGGGGTACTTCATCAATAATAGACAAAGGAATATCTCAAATCAGAACCCTTCAAATACGTTGACCCTTTCAGTATATATTGATCGGATGTCGGTTCGTAGACGAATGTACTTGGTATTACTAATTAAGCACTAATCGTTTAAGTGGTTCCTCGTAATAAAAGTTTTGACCTTCTAGTCTTATATGATAGGTTGTCGGTTACAAAGGTGTAAACTCAATGTCCGTTTTTTTTTAGTTCCATATTATTCTAATCTTTGTCAGATTATAGAGATCTGACATAAACTTTCGTTCCTAATGTAGTATGTGTAAAACCCCTTTCGAAAGGTTAAGTTGTACCCAAAGGAAACACTTTTTTTCTTCTACTTTTTCTTTCTATCTCGTGTCCTTTGATATGAGTCATAAAATATTATTGAACATTCTTTTTTTCATAGACTTTTACTTATATATGTATGTGTGTAATATATATATACATATTTACTTAATGACACGATATGTGGACTTTAGTTGTACTCTGACATTTAGTTGATATGACGTTAAATTTTTACGATTCTTTTCTTTTTGGTTTTATTTGTTTTTGATTATATATTTTGTACCTTCAGGACGGTGAGAAATAAGAGTCAACGATAAACCTCCACTAAGATACGTCAGAAAAAAAAAAATTAATAAAAAATAACCTTATATTTACTAGAACAAACGTTTCGTCTTTGTCTGTCTACATCTTTTGTTTCCGTACTTATGGTTCTCCCTTTTTCTCCCACCTTTATTAACCCTTTAACCCTAACTGGATATATGTGATAACTATCATACGTATTTTATCTTTTGATTACTTTTGGATAACATGTCGTGTCCCTTGAGATGAGTCACGAGACACCACTGGATTTACCTTTCCTTTAGGTTTTTTCTCCCCTATCTACATATACATATCAATTAAATGAAACGGCATGTCATCTTTGATTGTATAGTATTTGAAAGATAGGAGTAATGAGTTTGTGAACTGATACGAGGAATTTTTATTCGAATTGATCTCTTACCTTCTTCTGAACTCAGTTACTTACTTTTTTCATGCGACGGGACATATCCATTTAGTGGATTTTTGTATGGTTTATGCATACGTAAGAAATGTATCCCCTCAGTAGAAGGACTGTTAGAAGATCCCCTTGAGTGAGGTTATGAATAGTTGATTGTCTCGGTAATCAAATAAAGGTTTAGAGTATGGTTCTAAGACTTGGGTCATCAAACTTAGTTACAATCAGATCGGTCCCGGTTACCGTCCCACTGTCTTTACCAATAATTTAATGTATAAATCCCCGAAACGATTATATATGTATATGTATAATCTATATATGTGTGTATGTATGTGTGTATATAGGACCGAAGTACAAAAGGACTTTGTTACTAACTATAAAGAGTAGTGAATTTTTCGTACCGAAGGTCTTTCCCGGCAGAGTTTTGACTTTCCTTTGGTTATTTTGTCCTAGACTCCATTTAAGTCTTCAGAGAGACCGAAAAAATTTACGTCAATACTAGATCTAGTCTCCCCGTTTACTGTTAGGCATTCAGTTCAGGGTGGGTGACGGTCAAAAACGGTGAAACCCTAGATTCTTACCGAAAATGTAAAAAATTACCGATGTAAAATTTCTACTACGTGTATTATAGAAGTTTTAAATGAGAATCGGACGTTGTGAATATTATAAATGATAGATCGGGAAATTCTAACCTCTTTCTTTACCGTTGGGTGAGGTCGTAAGAACGGACCTCTTAGGGTCCCTGTCGTCTCGGACCACCCGACGGGAGATACCCCGGCGTGTCTCAGTCTGTGCTGACTTCGCTGAATCGTCGTCATCGTCGTCGGGAAATTCTCTTTCAAACGACTGGGAGTCAGAACTGTTAGAAAGAAAAAGAAATTGTCCTAACCCACCACCTAAGTACAACTACATACCGTTTTGGTTATGTCATAACATTTCATTTTTTTATTTTTATTTTTTTATTTGTCACCTTAAATTTTGAGAACACTTTACCAATATAACAACCATTCTCACATTCACCTATCCCTCAAATGTTACTTCGTAAAGACCGAGAATGGTAAATCCTAAAAGACAGACCTTAGACAATGAAACCTAAAATGAACGGTAATTTACAAACCGTAAGAAAGACTTCCTCCTACCTACCGGTAAAGGAGGATTTGGTTTTCTCATACTATACTTTAAAATATATGTAGTTAAATCTATCGAAAAGTGTCACGTTTTTCCTTCGATCTCCTCAAACCATAAATGACTCTACTTTTTTACCAAAAGTATATAAGTCAAAAGTAATTTTCCATGTTGACTTCCATAGAACCTGGGTACTGATGTCTCTAGGAGGGACCTCATCCACCACTCCAGTCTCTTGAACCTTAGAGAGTCCCTCGTAAAGTTTCAATTTGGGACGGTTTCAGAAGGTAGGACCGGGTCCGTCACTCCTAGAGACTCCGAGATTCGTTTATGAGAAGGTCCCTAGGGAGTCCCCAGGGTTGTCACTTGACAAGATTCCGGGAGGTACGTCTTTTCAGTCGTTCCAAGAGAGTAGGTCTATGATTTGACATAGGTTCTGTTTTACCCGAGATAGTTCCCCCTACGACTTTGGTTTTTTTTTTGTCAGTTTGAATTATGGACTTAACGTTTGTGATCATTTTGATTATCGTAAAGAGAACGTGCCCGTGTATTAGGAACTTTTTCTAAGTATACTAAACGAGGTAAAATGGTCTTTTTTTTTTCAAAGTAGACTAAATTTAATAATCGTGAATTTGTCTACTTCTTATGACAAACTACGTTGAATTTTTATTTAAGTACTCAATCTTCTATAAATACAAATTGATTTTAATTATGTAAACATTCTTCTTACGTTGTTGTAAGAATCACGCTAAACCCAATTCCAATTCTCAAAGTGTAGTTCCGTTAAACATTTAGCAATCTATAAAGACTGGTGGAGACACCTTTTATACGGGTCATATTTACTTCGTGAACTATTAAAGTAAAGATTTAAAGGATGTGAAAAGAGGTACTCCATGTTTAAAAGTGAAGACATAAACTGTAGTAGTTTTAGATACTACCCCTTCTGTGTACAAGATTTAGGTTAATACGTACTGGCAAATTGGTGTTCTCGGTAGGATACGAGACTTTTAAGACTTATACAAGTAACAGTAGTGTGTAGGTGATCCTTTAAACCCTTAAAGATAGGATACCTACTCTTTAATGGTGTACCAACCATATGTTCTACGGAAGTATTTAAGTGTTTCTTTTACTGAAATTTCATCAGAATATGTAACCAATGTAATACTTTTTAGAAAGAGAACTAGGGACGGAGAGACATTGATAGACGGTTCGTTTTATTTTTAATACTTCCATAATTATTCCATCTATCTCTCAAGTTCAGGGTTTCATTCGAAAGCACGGATCCAAGAATAAACTAACTGGGGGTATTAGTGTTTTGGGGATGAAGAGAAATATCGTACGCCTACATGAGGCACCATTGTATTTGACGAGTCCCTTGTGCTTTATTACGAGTTCCTATGACTGAGTTCCCTTCCTCTTCAACGTCAGATGACGAGATATAAATTAAGACCATTAAAGGTACCTTTGTCTAGACACATTCTTTAGTGACACCACCTTGAAGTATTATCTCGGACAATCTTAAGTGGCGGTGATTGACATTATATAAATCCTTTTTTTGTAGTACTTTCATAGTGGATGAACTATGTTGTTTTACTTTAGTCACTCGTGTCCCTTTCTGTCATTTATTATTGACACAAGAGACAGGTGGGCCCATGGTGAGAGACAGGGAGATTAACTTGTACTATCAATGTCACAACAGGGTTTTACGTTCAGGTGTATTACCACCGAAAACTACACCGACGAGCCAACACCAGTTGGCATGTTCACTTTCCGTTTAAGATGGTGTCACTCTCTCTCTTTTTCTAGAGACAACCTGACTTTACGAGTTCCACAAGTCTCTCGACCACTGGTAGTGACGTCGTCCAACTTTGGGGGTCACCGACGCCATAGAGCCAAGTGTAGGGTTCGTGACCCGAGTGTCGAGGTCTGCTTTTGATCCTATGGGAGGACGGAGTGGTGCCATTATCTTTGGTTTTTATTTGCCCCGCCCCCTAAGTGAAATAAAGTCTGCTTATTTGCTCCAGCTAAGTGTCAACGAGCTATCCTTCAGAGTTTTCACTCAAAGTCGTCTGGCTTTTCCGAAGGGATAAATAGATAGCATGTTCAGACGTTTCACACACTTGCTGGTCGTTCGGCAGAAGTAAGCAAGGACGTCTCCGGAGACGCCAGGGGGCCCGGGGACGCGCACCCTCGGAGGGCCCAAGCCTCGGACCCTCGGCGGTCCCGCGCCCGTCGCGCAAGGGTGCGAGGCGGCCCAACTCTCCGGCGCCACTGGGACCCCTAGGAAGGGGGTCCCGGCGGGGCGGGGTGGGGCGGTGGGGGCCGGCCCGAGCCCTCGCACCCTCGCGCCGTCGCGGCTCCTACGCGCGGAGCCCGTCCTTCACCCCCGCGCCGCCCCGCGCCCCTGGGATGTGAATGAACTACAGAAGGGTGTGGAGTCCCGGCATCAACGCCTAGTGGTCGTCGAGGTCGCGCACTAAGTGCTTAGGTATGACGCCCTGTCCTTCTGGACTCGCAGTCCCTGACCGACGCCACCCTTCCCCTAACCCCCGGTCCGGCGGCGTCGACGGCGGTGCCGCGGTCCCTTGAATCATGGGACGGGGGACGAAGGCGAGATAAACCCCAGGTCCACGATTCCTCTCCATCATGTCCCCGCGTTGGAGGCGGGGTAAGTCCCCGTCGAACAGAGGCAGTGACAGGCGGGGTAGGGGTCCGGTGGGGGAGGGTGCGAGTGGACATGGGCGCGGTTCCGTCCAACGCGGGGTCCTCTCGGGCCGCCTCCCCCGCGCTCGGGCTGCGGAGAGGCCGGCGTCGCGGGTCTGGGTGTGTGCGCCCGGCCGGGACCGGGCCGCGAGGACGCGGAGCCGGCGAGCAGGGGAAGGGGTCGAGCCCTTCCGCGCGCGGCACCCCTGTGGGCCCTTCGGTCCGTGGTTGGCGGGGGCGTCGATTGGGGGCTGCAAGGGCAGAGGGGCGAGACCTACGTCCGCTTTGCGTCCCGGCGGGGCGCCGGTCGCGACGCGAGGGCCCCGGGGGTCGCGCGAAGGAGCCGCGAGCCGGCCAAGAGAGCCCGTCGGTCCGGGGCGACCGCCCTCCGCGACAGGTTCGCCGGCTCTGGTGAGTGGTACCACAGTCGCGGCCGAGCCGGCTCCCTGGGTCCGCCGCCGCCGCTGGGCGTGGGTCGGGCGCGGGGGCCGGGCCGCGCGGGACTACCGGTGGAGGGACGTCGATGGCGTTTGGCTCGGCTCCCCGACGGTGGCGGAGGGCCGAGGACTGGTTAGCCGCCGGCGCCTCCCTTAAGCCTACGAGGCCACGGCGGCGCGAGGGCGCGGACGGGCGGGGGCGGAGGCACTGCTCCTAACTCCGGCGTCGTCACTGCCACCTCTCCGGCGTCGGCCCGAGCCCGTGGCTAAGACCCCGCCGCTCTTGCGTCTACGACACCAGAGTGGTTTACATAACAATGCGTTTCTATACGGGAGCCCCTTCGTGTATGATTCCTCCCCCCACACACACACAGCAAACGTTGCACACACACACGCACACAGCAAACGTTGCGTGTTCGGAATTTTCCTTATACGGGAGCACCAGCCGTAGGAGGAGGAAAAATAGTAGAACGACGTCTACTTGTAAAGGAAACACCGAACAAGGGAGTTGTCAAATACCGTTCGACTTTCGATTATTATGAGGGGAATCGTGTAAAGTGAAAAGCAGTTACTCTGCTCGACTCACTCGGTCGATTTTAAAAGTCATGATAACAAACCCACTCGCGGACAGATTTAGTCAAGACGGCAAGAGAGTTGACGGACGGTCCAGGTCCCCGAGGTAGGACTACCTTGTGGTCTGGGGTGACGTGTCGCCCCTCGGCGCTGAGTCTCTCAGGCTTCAACCGCCCAGTATTAAACCGAAGACAACGACAAAGAGTCTCCCTTGACGACTTGACCTTTTCCGGGTCATGGCTTCCTTGTCTGAAAATTAATATATCGAGCAGTAGAGGAAAGAAGGTCCATGAACCCAACCAATTACGGGACTCGGGGTGACGTCCCTTTTCTACTCGGTCGTCCTTGCCAGACGACTACTCTTGAGACACGGCCTTCACGTACCTGTACCAACTGACCCCAATCTAGTTCTCACCTCTTCCTTTCCGTTCGGAACGAAGGTCAGTGGTCACAGTCACCTCGGTTCTTCGGTCCTACTCTAAGATACTACTCTTTTCTCTTTTTACAGTGTCGTTATTTTCAACATGACCAAAGACAATGGTCTCCGGATACAACTTTGTATTAACTATGTCTTTATGATTTGTCGTTTGTTCTGCTTCTTATTGGACATTTTATGAGTGAAGATAATGATTACCACCTTAAAAATATTTAGTCTCCGAAAGTATGTATATTCAAAAGTATATTAATAATTTTACAACTTGGCAAAAAATTATAATTAAAAATTGATAATTTTATCTGGTAATGAGGTATGCTAGTACTTTTTCAATCTATGTATTACTGCGTCTTTCTACGTGACTACTTATTTGTTCACTGTGTACATACACTAGTGGAAGTTAAAAACATATATTTTAGAAACATATCTCATTCCACGCTAAACATATTATTCTCGTGTGTATAACTATATTTCCATTGAAGGACCCTTTTACGTATCTTTTCGAAACGTTACAGATAGACAATAATCTTGGCCACCAACCTCCTTTTTTCTAAAATTGAAAAACATAGTACCGGAAGACATGGAAATATAAAAAAGATACGTCTATATTATGAAAAAATTTTAAAAATGACCTCATATCAACTACATGTCATAACACAATCAAAGTCCACATGTCGTTTCACTTAGACAATATGTATATAGGTGAGAAAAAATTCTAAGAAAAGGATTTGTCCGGTAACGTTTTATAACTCGTCTGAAGGGACACACTATGTCATCCAGGAATTGTCAACAGATAAAATATACAACATCACACATATACCTCTTCCGTTACCGTGGGTGAGGTCATGAGAACGAACCTTTTAGGGTACTTGGCTCCTCGGACCACCCGACGTCAAGTACCCCAGTGATTCTCAGTCTGTACTGACTCGCTGAAGTGAAAGTACGTAACCTCTTCCTTTACCGTTGGGTGAGGTCAGGAGAACGGACCTCTTAGGGAACCTGTCTCCTCGGACCATCCGATGTCATGTATCCCAGTGTTTCTCAGTCTGCACTGACTTCGTTGAAATGTGTGTATGCACGTGTGTCATGAGGCACTATATATATATAGAGTGTAGAAGAAATAGGTAAGGAAACAACTACCTGTAAATCCAACGAAGGTACAGGACTGATAATATTTGTCACGACGTCACTTATAACCTCACGTAAACAGAAAAGTTTAATACCTCTTTTTTTCAGAGAAGTTATTCACTACGACCCTTTCGACCTATCGGTGTACACTTTTTCACTTTAATCCTGTGAGGAATTGTGGTATGTGTTTTTATTTGAGATTTACCTAATTTTTGAATTTATAAAGAAAAGAATCTCTTTTTATATCCGTCTTGTTAGAAACTGTATTTAACGTCGTTCTAGGAGAAACTAAGTGGAGGATCACATTACTTTTATTTTTCTTTTATTGGTTTACTCTGGATTAATTCGAATTTTCGAAAACATGTCGTTTCCTTTAGTATGCGTTTTACTTCTGTTGGGAGTCTTACCCTCTTTTATAAACGTTTGTTTCGTTGACTGTTCCTTAATCAGAGGTTTATATGTTTGTCGAGTAAGTCGAGTTATAGGTTTTTTGTTTGTCGGGGTAGTTTTTGACCCGTCTTATAGATTTATGCGTATTCTTCTACATATCTAACGGTTTTTCGTGTACTTTTAACGAGTTATAGTGATTAATGATCTCTTTATGTTTAGTTTTGATGTTACTCCATGGTGAAGTGTGCCAGTCTTACCGGTAAGAGTTTCATACGTCTACATTATAAAAACATTGAACAATTTTTCTGAAAAACAATAGAGAGTTGGACAGAAGAAGACTTGTCGTCAACACAGAGTCACGTCTCGCACGACGTCACGTCACCCGATATGGAATCTGAAACGTTCATTTTCCCTCTCTTATATCGTGACAACACTACCTTTTACTCCCTTCAGGTGGATCTGTTTCTATACTCCTCTTCACTCCCTACTCCTGGGGACGGTTGATAAGAGAGACTTAAGTGGGACATCGGAAGTACCGGGGTAAACAGTCATTTAATGTTACGAAATATAAGACTAATAGAATATGAGTGGACTCACATTTCCTTTGGAACGGTTACCAACAAACCGGGGGTTTATTATGTTTCGTGTACTGCAAATCCTTTTCCCTTGGAGGGTCGGTGCTCCCGGGGGTTTCCCCAATATCCGAAAACGCTCGTGAAGGGGTAACAGTGACGACAACTGTTTCATCGTCTCGTCAGTCCAGTGTTCTTCTAACAGGACACAAGAACCTTTGTTAGATAATGACGTGAGGCCAGACCTACCGGTTTGAGTCTTCTTGGTCGATGTCTCCTTTTCCTCCGCGAACCCCTTACGAATCGGACGGACCTCAGCTGTATATGATAAACTCTAGTTAGATTACGTACTTTTTATTTATTCGTTTTTCCATTATACACCGAAAGGTTTCACAGTCGACTTTACTGAGTGTAAAAGTCGATTATTTTTATTTACACAACCCATTCAATTTGTAATTCGATAACATTCGTAACAAGGGTTTCGAAAAGGTCACTACCCTTCTATGCATTAACCCAACCTCTATTTCTCCTTTCTTTGGAAACCCCCAACAAGAGGACAAACACGTAACAAAAAGTCTCGAAACCACAAAACGGTCTAAAAAAGATGGTCCCTTAATTCGGAAGACAAAAACTTAGGACAGCACTTCGTAGTACACGAAATTAAAGTTACTAAGGAATATGTAAAATGAACTATGAGTATACGAAGAAAGTAGACGTACCGAGTCTCGAGTCAACAAAAAAAGAAGTACTTTAAGGCCCACGAGTCACGAGCCATTCGTGTCTCATTAGTGGGGAGGGTACTAAAAACGATTATGTCAGTGAGTCATGAATATCGTCTCTTACGTCTTAAGAATACTCGTTTCTCTTTTCATTCAAGACCTACTGCACAATAAACTTCACCAAGACCTAGTTACCTTTTTTCTCTAAGTTATTAAGCTTGAGGATTTCGTCACTGTAAGTCTAAAGGAAAATTAAACGTTTAATTGACGTTCAAATCAATGTACTTTTTCCATAAAACTTATCGTTTTCTTTGTGAAAGACTTCAATGAACAAACATGGTTTAAGGAAAGTTATAAATAACACGGTAGCTTTAAATATTTGTTTTTGTACGTTTGTGTGTATGTATATATAAACTTATATATACGTAAATATATATTACATATATTGATATATTTATACATACGATATATATATTATATATATATTATATATACATTATGAACTTGAGGTATTTATTTACCTTTCTTTAATTTTCTCTTAAATTTCACTACGTAGGACGACTACAATATTATTAAATTTTGAAATTCTATTTACTTGAGTAGTGGATATAAACCTTATATATATTAATTTATTTTATGTAAAATAAGGACTCCTTTGAATACTTTTGGTCTAAGTCGAGAGTACAATACGAAGACCTCAGTCCAATTTTATTTTTCATTGACCAGAATGGAACCGGTGTCAGGTGTGAATATCTGAAAATTTTATTTTTATCTAAATGGTAATTATGCAGTTTCTAAGTCGATGAAACTCCAAACTTTGTATAAAATTTCCGGTAAGTCATTTTTGAAAGAAAAAGATATAGTCCTTTGAAGATTCGAGAAACGAAACAACCCCTTGTTACTTTTAAAATTCAGAGTCGGAAAATTCTTCATTATTAATCATTTCAGTACTTAATAACAAGAGTCTTCGGGACCTTCTAAATTTTAAGAGAACTTCGGTCTCGATTTATATGAAAGGAGAGAGTGGGTGGGTCTCTACCAACTTTGGATCACGAATTCAAGTCACACAGATAAAGATTTGTCGTAAATCTTCGGAGAGTTAAGACACGACTTCAAAGATCAGACACAAACCAATCTATGACTTATAATTACTATGTTTTCCTTTATCCCCTCTTACTCTCGACGTCTAAGTTAACAAACTTATGGTGTGAAAAATAGAAAAGATTTAACTTTTTCGTTTCTTGTTTCAGTCGATACCCTTGTCATATCACATAACATGGTAATCAACATGGTTAAGAAACCAGTCTAACGGATAAAGAGTGGTAAATCATCTCCTCACTGTAACTTGTCCAGTGAATTAAAAAACTCGATGTCAAAAGAGTGAATAGTTTACCCCTTTTATGTCTATCATGTGAGGTCACGATGTTTCTGTTTTTATAGTGGACGGAGCGTCCAAATAACACTTGTCGTTTACCGAATTGGGTTCAGACTACGAAGCCCGTCACTTTCGGAGATTTCATTGTTTTGAAGATCACAGGTGGAATGTCTTTACGTCACACAGGTTGACCGTCGTTTACACGTCACTTTTCTTAACTTTGGACCGTCAGACTGCTAGCCTAGTTGGAACCGCCAAAAGACGAACCATTCATTGGACCCCAAAGGTTATGGGGTGAAATATTAGTACTGTTGTCACGGACCGGGTGAAAGGAGTCGATGCCACGGTCCCCTTAGTTTCCTCTGGAGAAACTTTCGTAGAGTGTTTGAAATTTCTGACCAGGGTGAAACGAGAAATGACAAGCTCTAGTCACTCACTTATTCGAGGTCTGTTCACCCTCGAAACTTACTGTTCATTGTTAGACTAGTAGTAAACGACACAGATGGAAAGTGGAAAGTTTAAGATAATAAAAGAGTAAACGGTTTTTATTATAGGTTTGGATTGATTTTCTATTTATTATATGTTTAAAAGATTGTTTATACTCAAATTTTATTACTTTTACTTCGTTTAATAGGTAAATATACCTCGTATTCGACAAAAAGGACTTACTCACAAAATAATCTTTGTTTTTTTCAACTTTAATAGGATACGACTACACTATTTTAGAAAGGGTAAGAGTAAGTCAAACCAAGTCTGAGAGTCAGCACAGACTACCAACAGTTTTCCCTCCCTATCTCCTCTTCCTACCTAACTCTCAAACCCCAATCGTCTACGTTCGGCAATATATATCTTACTTATTCGTTCCAGGATGACATATCGTGTCAAGTCAAGTCCTTGACTTAGTACAGGCTGAGAAACACTGAGGTACCTGACGGCGTACGGTCCGAAGGGACAGGTAGTGGTTGAAGGTCTCGAACGAGTTTAAGTTCAGGTAGTTCAACCACCACGGTAGGTTGGTAAAGTAGGAGACAACAGGGGAAGAGAAGAACGGAAGTTAGAAAGGTTCGTAGTCCCAGAAAAGGTTATTCAGTCAAGAAATGTAGTCTACCGGTTTCATGACCTCGAAGTCGAAATCGTAGTCAGGAAGGTGACTTATAAGTCCTGACTAAAGGAAACCCTAACTGACCAAAGTAGAGAAACGACAGGTTCCCTAAGAGTTGTCAGAAGAGGTTGTGGTGTCAAGTTTTCGTAGTTAAGAAGTCGTGAGTCGAAAGAAATATTAGGTCGAGAGTGTAGGTATGTACTGATGACCTTTTTGGTATCAAAACCGAAAACAAAATTAACAAACAAAATATAATCTCATATCGGTTACACCACAACCTCTTCTGACAACTCTCAGGGAACCTGACGTTCCTCTAGGTTGGTCAGGTAAGACTTCCTCTAGTCGGGACCTAAAGAAACCTTCCTTACTACGATTTCGACTTTGAGGTCAGGAAACCGGTGGAGTACGCTTCTCAACTGAGTAACCTTTTCTGAGACTACGACCCTCCCTAACCCCCGTCTCCTCTTCCCCTGTTGTCTCCTACTCTACCGACCTACCGTAGTGACTGAACTACCTGCACTCAGACTCACTTGAGACCCTCAACCACTACTTGTCCCTCCGGACCGCACGACGCTAAGTACCACAGTGTTTCTCAGTCTGTGCTGACTCGTTGACTTGACTTGACTTGACTTGACTATCGGTCAATTGTTACAACACTATCAAAGTCCACCTGTCGTTTCCCTGAGTCGGTATGTATATGTACATACGAAAGAGGGGATTTTGAAGGAAGGGTAAGTCCGAGGATACACTGTAACTCGTCTCAAGGGACCCGAAACATCCAGGAATAACCAATAGGTAAAATCTATATCGTCACACATGTACAGGTAGGGTTTGGGAGATTAATAGGGAAGGGGGTAGGAAGGGGGTATTAAAAGTAACCGAAAACTTCGTTTTATTAACGTGACTTACATGAGACATCATACAGGGAGTTTGTATACATAAATAATTTTACCGTAAATCTTACGTAAAACTTCCTAGGAAGGAGGTGTACTATTTTTTATAGTTCGGTTTTACATCTTTGTTTTTCGGGATTTGACCAAATTGGTCTAAGTTTCCCGGGAATCACCACGAAGTGAACTCTTCGTAGTTATGGGGATAACTTTTTTGACCTCACACTTTGTTATAAACAAGGTGACTTTACTCAGATTACGAGAAATCAAATTTTTTTTTACGAAATGGAAATTTATCGGAAACGTCAACTGGTTCATGAAAGTGAGTGTAATGAAGGACAAGAACTAGAACACTAAACATTCCAAAACCAAACGAGTAAAACCTACACTCTTGGACTCCGGACTCCTCTCTCCCCGAGTGTTCGACTACTCCCCGTTGGGAACTGGTGTCGGGTAAGGAATACTACATCGAGAGAAGGCAGTACACAGATTTCTTGATCGTCCACCACAAACAAACAAATAATACAATAGACTATCTCATCTATTCTTAGGTTTCTCTACAGTGGATATCGTAGACGACGTGACACCCCTTCTCCGGTGACGGACGGGGTGGAGGGGGGTGTTGAACTATCAACACACCACCACCACCACCACCAAATCAACGATTCAGTGCAGACTGAGAACACTGGGGTACTTGACATCGGGTGGTCCGAGGAGATAGGTACCCTAAGAGGTCCGTTTTGTGGCCTCACCCAACCGTAAAGGAAGAGGTACTATCGACACATGTAACCCCGTTAAGTGTGGTAAAAGGAAGTAAAAAGAACAGACATTTTACTTCTGAAATATTTATCATTAAGATATAATTATGGAAGACATTCTAAAACTAGGTCTACAAGTTCGACCAAAATCTTTTCCGTCTCCTTGGTCTCTAGTTTAACGGTTGTAGGCGACCTAGTAGCTTTTTCGTTCTCTCAAGGTCTTTTTGTAGATAAAGACGAAATAACTGATACGGTTTCGGGAGTTGACACACCTAGTGTTGTTTGACACCTTTTAAGACTTTCTCTATCCTTATGGTCTGGTGGACTGGACGGAGAACTCTTTGGATATACTTCTAGTCCTTCGTTGTCAATCTTGACCTGTATCTTGTTGTCTGACCAAGGTTTATCCTTTTCCTCATGCAGTTCCGACATATAACAGTGGGACGAATAAATCGAAGATACGTCTCGTGTAGTACTCTTTACGACCCGACCCACTTCGTGTTCGACCTTAGTTCTAACGGCCCTTTTTATAGTTTTTGGAGTTTATACGTCTACTGTGGTGGGAATACCGTCTTTCACTTCTTCTTGATTTCTCGGAGAACCACTTTCACTTTCTCCTCTCACCTTTTCAACCGAATTTTTAGTTGTAAGTCTTTTGATTCTAGTACCGTAGACCAGGATAGTGAAGTACCGTTTATCTACCCCTTTGTTACCTTTATCACCGACTGAAATAAACCCCCCCCGAAGTTTTAGTGACGTCTACCACTGACGTCGGTACTTTAATTTTCTGTGAATGAGTAACCTTCCTTTCAATACTGGTTGGATCTGTCGTATACTTTTTCGTCTCTGTAATGAAACGGTTGTTTCCAGGTAGATCAGTTTCGATACCAAAAAGGTCATCAGTACATATCTACACTCTCAACCTGAGACTTCTTCCGACTCGTGGTTTCTTAACTACGAAAACTTGACACCACAACCTCTTCTGAGAACTCTCTGGGAACCTGACGTTCCTCTAGGTTGGTCAGGTAGAATTCCCTTCAGTCAGGACTTATAAGTAACCTTCCTGACTACAACATCGACTTTGAGGTTATGAGACCGGTGGACTACACTTTTTGACTGAGTAAACTTTTCTGGGTCTACGACCCTTACTAACTTCCACCCTCTTCCCCTGCTGTCTCCTACTCTGTCAACCTACCGTAGTGGTTGAGTTACCTGTACTCAAACTCATTTGAGGTCCTAAACCACTACATGTCCCTCCGGACCACACGACGTTAGGTAACCCAACGTTTCTCAGTCTGAACTGACTCACTGACTTGACTTCTAAAACTATTCCTAACTTACTCAGTTGTATATACGTACATAAAATCTATATCATGTTAAATTAATGTGTAACCTTAACGACAGAAAAAATGTACTAAGACACTGTCCGACCCTGGACCCTGGGTCCTAGGAAGTGACGTCACGAACGTGGACCTGTTTATAGAGGGTCTTGTTGTTTTATGTTTCTTTGTAATTCCCTGACTTTTATTGACGGACGTACGTCGTCAACCCTGTTTAATACCTGTTTTCTATGTAATTCTGGTTTTGGTTTGAAAGTGAAGACTTCTCGTTTCTCGTTTACGTCCCACGATACGTACGGGAGACGTGAGTTATGGTGTTTACTCCACCCCTCTGGTGATTCGGTGGGGCGGTCAGGGTGGGTACTTGTGTGAGGATGAGAGTAGGGTATATTCCTTGGTCGGGTGGACCGTGGTCGGGGTCCTCATTCGTTTCCTTGGACAATGAACAAGAGTGAGGGAGGACGACGTTGTACCCGGGGGTATTTCGGAACGGACTTAAAGAACAGACTGGAGACTAGTTAAAGATCACTAATTTTTTCGGTCCACCGCGATCACCATTTCTTGTACGGACGGTTACGTCCTCTGTATTCTCTGTACCCAAGTTAGGGATCCAGTCCTTATAGGGGACCTCCTCCCGTACCGTTGGTGAGGCCATAAGAACGGACCCTTTGGGGTATCTGTCTCCTCGGACTATCCGATGGTGCGTATCCCAGTTTCTCAACTTGTGTTGACTTCCCTGAATCGTGTGTATGCTCCTTCGATTCTTGAAACCAGTCATTGTTAAAAGACAGACTTAATATACTTAAAACTTGTAAGAAGAACATTCTTCTACGGTACTTCCCCTACTCTCCTACCCTAAGTATCTCGAAGACCGGAAACCACAATGACACCCGCGAATGATTTGGAGAGTTTCATTCCGTCAGTACCTCTCCTTTACATATTACATACATTTCTGTATAAAACCACGAACTGTGTACATTTATGAGGGACTTACACTTGAAGTACTAGGTAAATTCCTTACAGAAAGATGTATACGTTACATTTGTGAGGTACAGGTGTACACGACATAAACTCTATTTCGAATGTAGGGTGCGACCGTAACATCTTTTGACCGTAATATCTTTTTCGGTACCAAAGGCGTAGGAAGGGGAATAACAGTTAGGTCGGCGCGTCTATCCTCGGTTGTATTCGTCTTACTTCGTCGAGATCGGACTACGGTTAGATAATAGGATTCACTTACTTTAAGTTCGGTGGGACCCCATACAAAAATACATGATAGGTGGTTTTATTACCCGTAAGTGAAATAGCTCGACGAAACAAAGAAAGAAGAACCTGCAACAACGAAAGTAAAAGTAGGGACGGTTCTTTGGTTAATTTTTTTTTCTGGCGTTTGTTAACCGGTATGAAAGGTTCCGACACGTTTGATGTAAAAACCGAACGATGTCTTCAGACACCAAAAAGGTTAGATTAGATCCATTTCTACTAAAATCTCTTTGGTTCTCAAAAGAGTGTAATTTTTTTTTACCGTATCATCACACCTGACACTCCACCCCTCAGGACCCAATACTACACCAGGAAGGGCGTAGACGTCGTAGACGACACGACGCCCCCTTTCTGGTGACGGAGAGACAGAAGGGGGTGAGGTTCCGTAGACACAGGAGTAGGAATCTCGGACCCTTATACAGTAGAATGGACTGGTGTCCCCGAAGCGTGTGATTCAGTTCTTATGACTATACCCCTCTCCTGGAGCCTAAAAGACTCACCCAGGTCACAGAAGATTCGTCTCCGTCCCCCCTAGTCTCCGTCCCTTCGACCCTCTCGTCTTCGTCTCGAGTTTCAACAACTACCGTCAGGACAGTGGACCATATAGACAGAGAAGGGGGACAACCGACACGAGACACACCAAGTGTGTGTAGGTTGACTACATGGACTACGTACTATATCCTGGGGGGTGAAGTCACCTGTTGGTGTGGGAAGAGACTTCCTTCCCACAAAGGGGTCCTAATATTACCTAGAACCAGACACGTAGAGTTTTACGACACGATGTTCGGTGTCTTCAATACGACTGAATTTTCCTTTTCTTTGTATCCTTATAATCTATTGGGTGTCTTAGTACTCCTTCTGACACTTTTACCACCTCCTCTACGTTAAATACACACTCACTCACTCACTCACTTTCGGCGAGTCAGGCTGAGAAACACTGAGGTACCTGACATCGGGTGGTCCGAAAGGAGACAAGTACTCTAAGAGTTCCGTTCTTATGACCTCACCCAACGTAAGGGAAGAGGTCCCCTTAAATACACATTAAGATGAGTAAAGGAGGTTCTTTTCACTGGGTTTTCTCAATCAACACAACGTAACCAATGTATTCATACACCTAAACCACCCCCCTCCCCCACTGAAGAAAGTTCTGTATTGGAATAAATTATAACCCCAGAGAAACACAACGATTCATGTAATGTCGTAGATGTCATAAAAGGACGGATAGAAAGATGTCAATCTTTGGGAGGAAGGTAGTGATAGTTTTAGGAACAGACAAAGGGTTGTGATTAAAAAAAAGAAAAAAAGAGTAGTGTAAACTTGTAGTCCTTATACATTTCCCTCCACCAAGTAGGCTCCTCAACTCTTATACCAGACTCTTATTCGGTCGCCACTTCGAGCCTCCGACCCTTTTTTCTTCTCCTCTTAGTCTACTTTGAGAAGTAGAATCTCCGTCTCTTTTTTGGGTTTCCTTTACTCAGTGTAAAGTCTCTACTCGGACCCTTATGTTTAGTTTTGACACTAAATAGTACCTAACACGACTTCTATGACTAACATGTTGACTCGTGTTTACGTCCTTTTGGGGTCGCCCGGGGACCCGACCGTAAAGATCCGACTAAGAGGAAGAAGTAAAAACCAAACACCGACTCACCGGAGAGATATCGTGTCTAAGAATCACTGACAGTAAAAGAGAAGGACTACCACGTACCAGGTGGTACCTGTCAGATAAAGTAAACGAGATCTGAGTCCCCCGACCTCGTCCTTATAGTTGAGAGATTGGATAGATCGGACCCTCTACCCGGGTCCTTCGAACTCCAAGGAAAGTGAAGACACTCACACCAGGTTCTTCCTCCCTCGACACCCAAAGTTGCGAATGGATCGTTAGGTGTACCGACATCGTCACAGACGTCAATCGTCTGAGACGGTAGGTCACCCCTTTGTAATTGTCTCAATGGGTCGGAAAGCTTCCCCTGATCTCATCCGAGGACCTTAACTTTTGAGACTAATTTTGGAGAACTCCGTAAAAAATGTCACGTCGAAAGACCCGGAACTGGGATAGTAAGATTAACTACTCAGACACCAACAAACGTCCTTAAACGTTGAAATTGTTCGTGGGGGAAGGAGGTGACTAAGATGTTTTCCCCCAGGTGTAAGTCTGTGGGGACAGGTCAGGGGTCCCATTCAGTGTACGAGTCGTGAGGGTCGAGGGGAGGGAACGACAGGTCCAACCTTTTACTTGTTGTCCTTGAGGTCCACCTTTTGAAGTTCTCCAAGAGTTCGTCTGACGTCATCGATGTTCCTTCAAGACGTATCTACTGCAGGTCGGGACCGTCATTACTCGAAGACAATCGTCAGGGAACCGTCACAAGAATCACGTGAATCAGAGACGAGAATCACGTTTTGGGTAGACCCTTCTGCGGCGGAAGGTACACGTCGACCGTCCACCCTTCGGGGGTCGTCCGTTCGGGACTAACAGGTCTCGTAGACCAATGCTCTCTGGCGTGGGGAGGCCCCAGGGAAATGTTGGACATGACGTCGTCTACCTGCACTGACATGTGTCGGGCAGGCACTCTCTACAAAGGACGGAAACGTTCCACTACTGTTCGAGAAACAAACCAATACAGGAGGGCTCCCACGGGATGGGGGTTTGACCCTTGGTGGTCCGAATATTATCTACACAAAGAAGAGAGGGATCTCCCAAGACCCGAGACCAGGTCATCCAAGGTCTCTACTACCTGTGTCAGGTCTCTCGTGGTAGACACCAACAGGATTGAGCCTTCTCCGTTTCCCTGTAGGCTGAGGGAAACCCCTCCTAGACCACCCAAAACGGTGTACTACTAAGAGGGGGTGACAGAGGATGAGGGTTCCAATGTGACGAAGACCGTCGTACCTACTACTCGGACTAGACCCGTTTAGTGAGTTAAAGGACCAAGAAACCTTGAAGGTCTATGATACACCACACCCCACACCTGTCCATGACGGACCATGGGACCCCCCGGTGTCACTTACGAACACGGTCTCGAGTGTGACTAATGGGTTCCTGGGGCGAAGAAGGATTACAGAGAACGTCACTCCGACCGGTGTAGGACCTCAAGGTCGGGGTATTCTCTACACGAGTGGAGGGTCGGACTTGTATTGGGTGGAGTGCCTGAAAGGGTAAAAGTAAGGGTAGAGGAGCTACCCTCCTCCCCTGGGAGAGGGGTCCCATGTAGTACCTCCTCTGTCGAAACAGACAGTCCGGGACTTACTGACCAATACACTCTTTATTTAACGAGTACACCCGTGGTTTTGAGTCTCAGACAAACTCCTAATCGATACAATTGTGTCATGGTCGACCGTCGGAACGTTTACCGAGTGGGATCACTACGGTGATAAAAGACACGGTATATGTCGGAAGGGTCCCGTCCTTCGACTTCTTTGATAAAAGGGATATGGGACAGGTAGGTTTGCCTCACCTGGACACGAAACGGGAGAACAATCCTTAGGTCTAATGTTTGTTCTACCGATGAGGAAGACATTTGTCTTTCGTTTCCACACTCAACCTTGAAACAGACCAGAATGTCAGTAGTTCATCTAATGAGTGTCATTAGTTCGATAACTATGTTCATGGACTCTTGACTTGAGTCCCGACAATCTCGGACATGAAGTCGATCAAAATCCTACGTTTGACCGGTGGTGGTACAGTAGAGGTTCTCTCTATGTACGTCGATAGAGGCTGGTCATAATATCGTCTTAACATAGTTTCTTTTGGAGTGTGCGACCATTTCATTACGAGTTTTAAGAGGTTCGGTCCGAAGTCGTTATGCACTTGACACTTGAAGGTCTACAAGTTCGACCAAAATCTTTTCCGTCTCCTTGGTCTCTAGTTTGACGGTTGTAGGCGACCTAGTAGCTTTTTCGCTCTCTCAAGGTCTTTTTGTAGATAAAGACGAAATAACTGATACGGTTCGTAAGTTGACACACCTAGTGTTATTTGACACCTTTTAAGACTTTCTCTGCCCTTATGGTCTGGTGGACTGGACGGAGAACCCTTTGGATATACGTCCAGTCCTTCGTTGTCAATCTTGACCTGTACCTTGTTGTCTGACCAAGGTTTATCCTTTTCCTAATACAGTATAACAGTGGGACGAATAAATTGAATATACGTCTCATGTAGTACTCTTTGCGACCCGACCTTCTTCTTGTTCGATCTTAAGTCTAACGGTCCTCTTTACAGTTATTGGAGTCTATACGTCTACTGTGGTGGGAATACCGTCTTTCACTTCTCCTTGATTTTCCGGAGTACTACTTTCACTTTCTCCTCTCACTTTTTTAATCGAATTTCGAGTTGTAAGTCTTTTCTTCTAGTACCGTAGACCAGGGTAGTGAAGTACCGTTTATCTACCCCTTTGTCACCTTTGTCACAGTCTGAAATAAAAAACCCGAGGTTTTAGTTACGTCTACCACTAACGTCGGTATCTTAATTTTCTGTGAATGAGACCTTCTTTTCAATACTGGTTGGATCCATCGTATAATTTTTGTCTCTGTAATGAAATGGTTGTTTTCAGACAGATCAGTTCCGATACCAAAAAGGTCATCAGTACATACCTACACTCTCAACCTGACACTTCTTTCGACTCGTGACTTCTTGACTACGAAAACTTGACACCACAACCTCTTCTGACAACTCCCAGGGAACCTGACGTTCCTCTAGGTTGGTCAGGTAAGATTTTTAGTCAGGACCCACAAGAAACCTTCCTGACTACGATTTCGACTTTGAGATTATGAAGCCGGTGGAGTACACTTCTCAACTGAGTAACCTTTCCTGAGACTACGACCCTCCCTAACACCCGTCCTCCTCTTCCCCTGCTGTCTCCTACTCTACCAACCTACCGTAGTAGCTGAGCTACCTGTACTCAAACTCACTTGAGGCCCTCAACCACTACCTGTCCCTCCGGACCACACGACGTCAAGTACCCCAACGTTTCTCAGTCTGTGCTGACTCGCTGACTTAACTTGACTTGACTTGACTTGGGAGTGAAATATCTTGGACACAAGAACTGTTGATGTGTGTCAACAGTTCTGGTACTTAGTTCAGGATAAATCTACATTGTTCCCTTCTTTAAATTACGTTTTCAGGATATCAAGTACCATCCTTACGTAATATAAAGTAACAGAACTCTTGACTCACATCAACAGTTCTTGTGTCCAAGACATTTCACGCCAAAAGAAACTATGTTAAGACGGTATCATGACCGGTGTCTATCGACACACACAGAGAGAACGTCTATGTTCTCTACACTCTAGGGGACCTCATCTTTTACCGTTAGGTGAAGTCATAAGAACGGACCTTTTGAGGTACCTGTCTCCTCGGACCACCCGATGTCAGGTACCCCAGTGTTTCTCAACTGAGACTGACTCGCTGACTTGTGTGTGTGTATGTGTTATACCCTCAGAGATCTCCTTCTGAAAACTGTGTCACTTGTTAGGAAAATAGTATTAAAAGTATCTCGTCCAAAACGATATGATTTCTCCATAAGTTCTTAGTGTCGAGATTTTGGGTGTCTCGACTTCACTACTCCGTTAAACCCATCCAAACAATGGGTTAGACTCGAGTATGACAACCGGTGTACTGTCCGGTTATTTAGTTCTCTGTTTAACAACGTCACTCTTTATCACTGAAATAAACCTTTCGGTCGTTTGGGTTCCTCCACCACCTGAGTACAGGATTCTTTGTAGAATTGGATTCAATCTTAAGTCCGAAGAAAATATGATTTTACCATCCCCCACACCAACCAACAACGTTTGAAGAACCACACCCTTAGGGAATAAGAACGTCGACAAGGGAGATCCAGTCTAGTGTCACAAGGACATTTGGAGGTTGTTATGTTTACGATAAGAAACAAAACGTTGTAAATTTTATTTTCTCTCACAACCCTTTACGTCACCTGACCACTTCTAAATAGTCGGGTTTACTATGACAACACTGAGTCCCTGGCTGTAAGAAACTACCCTGTCACTACGACTTACATGGTTTTAAGGGATCACTATCGAAACTAGATCTAATAATACGTTTTGTCTTTATTTTATCAGACTAAAAAATTTCAATCGTAGGATATGATTGGTGTAGGTGGAACGTTTGGTCGTTCAATCGGACGACGGTAGAGTTCTTACGACTACCTTCTGTACTCTAAGGACCCTATCACCACTCCTGGTGTCCAAGGAGTGTAGTTATCGTCATCGGTCTCACCGGTCAAAGGGTTCAGGGTTAAGAGTGTCCCCCTATGTTCCTCCCGGTGTGGTACCGACACGTACATCATCCGACTAAACGTACGTTCTCAGGACCTAAATTCCTCGACTTAGGAAAGACGATCTACCAGCCGTACGGAGGGAAACGAAGTCTCCCTCCACGATAGAGATAAAGATTCCGTCGATTGGTACATATGTAGGGACCTTTCTGTCACACCTGGTTTCCATCAGTCTCTGAGACCAGTACTCTACCCGTGTTTATACTCCCCTGTATCTCTTGACAGAGGGTTGTTTTAGATGGGCATCAAGATGTGATAGGACCGTAAACCAAATAAAATGTTTACATCGTGAACCTAATTAGACTAACTTTTGACGCGGGATTAGAAAAGTTAAACCGAATTCGAAGTTCAAGTAGAGTCAGCACACGGGGGTACCTGACATCGGGTGGTCAGAGGAGACAGGTACCCTAAAGAGTCCGTTCTTATAACTTCACCAAACGGGAAAGGAGGAGGTCCCCTAGAAGGGTTGGGTCCCTAGTTTGGTCCCAGAGGACGGAACCATCCGTCTAAGAAATGGTAGACTGAGGTTCGCCGTCACTTTGGTGGGACGTCCTAACTGGGATTGGCACGGACTGGGGGTCCTGAGACCTGGGTCGGTCGTAATGTTCAGGTAGTTGGTGGTCCGGACAGAATGTCTCGGTCGGGAGTAGTTTGACCAGGACAATCACTACCGAGTCGGAGGTGGTGCTGGAGTTCCTCTTTTAGGCCGTTAAAATAGTAGTAAGGATTCCAGGGACTCGTGACTCGACTCAGACTCACGTCACAGAAGTCCTGGACCCACCACAGAGACTGAAGTCGTCGGTTTCCGTAGGTAAGACGTGTTCTTTTCCGGTTCCTCGGTGATGTCCTCTCTCACCCTTCTGTCCGTCAATACGTCCTCAACGTCCTCGACCTCGGTCCGGGACGCCACGACTACCTTAGTCAGTCAAATTCCCTTTGTCACTAATCTAGTGTCAGTCCCAACAGACCGTCCTTTACCGTCCGGGTTCTTAGTTATGTTAAATTCCGTAAATTTTGTCAAACCTCCCGACGTGTGTGCCCCGGACAAGGAAGTACTCTTTCCGAGACCGTAGAGACCTCCTGTTTCTGGTTCTTATAAGAAGGAGACGACTAGACACCACTTCCACCGGGGAGGGATCCCTGGTCCTAGTACCGGGGGAAGATGGTAGCACTTGGATACTGGACAAAGTTATCGATACTGAAGTCGGAAAAAGGTCAAGAGAGGATTAAATCGGGTATGGTAAGTAGACCTTTTGAGTCCATGTCCTTCCTGTTTCGATACAAAAATTATTTTGAATCTCTGTACTCAAGATAAGGGGTGAGTCCGGACCCACTCGGTGACTCGTCCCTTACCTGGTCTTCTACGAGGTGGTTTTCGAGAAGTAGGGACACTAGACCTTGGACAGTGAGACCGTTCCCCTGGGTTCGTCGACTTGGTTTCGATTTTAACTTGAAAGATCCAGAAGAACAATTATAGACCCGACGGTTGTCTAACTTCATATCATCTAAATGTTACGACGCAATTAAAGTCGTAACGTACACATGTCGTGTTACTAAGTCTATGTGTGTGTGTATAGAAGGAAAAAGTCTAACAAAAGGGAACATCAAATGACGTCTTATGACTCATATCAAGGGACACGATATGTCAAGTCAAGTCAAGTCAGCGAGTCAGCACAGGCTGAGAAACGCTGGGGTACTTAGCGTCGTGCGGTCCGGAGGCACAGGTAGTGGTAGACGGCCTCAAGTGAGTCTGAGTGCAGGTAGCTCAGGTACTACGGTAGGTCGGTAGAGTAGGAGACAGTAGGGGAAGAGGAGGACGGGAGTTAGAGAGGATCGTAGTCTCCGAAAAGGTTACTCAGTTCAAAAACGTACTCCACCGGTTTCATGACCTCGAAGTCGAAATCGTAGTAAGGAAGGTTTCTTTAGGGTCCCAACTAGAGGAAGTCTTACCTGACCAACCTAGAGGAACGTCAGGTTCCCTGAGAGTTCTCAGAAGAGGTTGTGGTGTGTGTCGTCCAGGAATAATAAATAGACAAATGTATGTCATCACATATAGACGATTAGGGTTAGAGGATTAAATAGGGAGGGGTTGGGGGAAAGGGGAAACCATTGGTGTCTAGACAAGAGATCCAGACACTCAGTCAAAGACAAAGTATCCATTCAAGTAAACACAGTATAAACTCTTAGGTATATATTCACTATAGTATACTATAAACAGTAAGAGAAGGACTGAATGAAGTGAATCATACTATTAGAGAGCCAGGTAGGTACAACGACATTTACTGTAATAAAGTAAGAAAAACACCGACTCATTATAGGGTAACATATTTATACGGTAGAGAAGAAATAAGTAAGTAAACAGATACCTGTAAATCCCCCGAAGGTACAGAACCGATAACATTTGGTACGACGACACTTGTAACCCTACGTCTCCGTACACATAAAAACCTCATACCAGAAGAGGTCTATATACGGGTCCTCGCCCTAATATACCATCGAGATGAAAATCAATAAGAAAAGTAGGATAAGTAATGGGTCCTTCGTCGGGTCTTCTCCACTAATGAAAGAAATTGGTTGACTTCAGTCATTGTATGAAGAAATAATTCCACACATTTAGTCCTCTCCACTACCGCCACCTCGGTTGTCTTTAAAATCAGATAAAAACTCTTCGGGCGAGAGTACCAGACGTCAGGATCCACAAACACCCACTGTCCTCCGTACCTTTCAGTCGATTTATTGAACTGGTAATCGTGTTAAGACGTTATTTTGATATGGTAACAATCTAATATTTACAAGGGGTTCGGACTTTTGTCATATGTCGAAGAAAAGTTCCCGATATTTTTGTACTGAAGTCACTCGACTAGACGAACCTTGAAGTCCTAGTACTGGATTTTTCAACAGTTGTGACCACCACAGTTTCAGACTACACCGGACAGACGGTCCTGACCCCCTCCCCACTACGAGACTCGGTCATCCGTCAGAGTGGTCCTCTGTGTACCCAGATGGAAACCGTCCTCAGGGTTCGGATCGTCCACCCCCCTTAGAGACTTAGACTCGACACGACCCCGGACTGGATGTTATCGCTGATACAACACAAGTCATGTTACTGTGTAGGTTCACCATTACCACCCTTAGACTCACTAGGTCTGAGTAAGTAGGGGTCCTCAGGACAGTGACAGGAACCTTTCGTCCCGGAATCACATCCGTAAATGTGCTTGTAGTTGTTAAGTAAAGGTGTCAGTCCTTTGTTGTAGTACTAAGTAAAGGTGTCAGTCCTGGGGTTTATTTCCTCGGAAATCGGACACCCACATATCAAAAACTTCCTGTATCCTGTAATCGTATTGTGTTCTTATTCGTTTTTATCTCATCCTGGGAACCAAAGTCGAGCCGGTTAGACAGTCGTTTGGTCCGGGTCTGTTCAATCTCCAGAGACACGTGGTTCCCGAGGCGACTCGGTCATCGAAACCCCCCTTATTACTACGGGGGTTAAGATGTCGACGACGGAAAAGGACACTTCGACTCTACGACGTCCCAATTCGTTGACGTAAGAATTTGGTAAAGGTGAATGACTCACTCCGACACCCACGAAGGGTGGAGCAATTAGTAACTCTGACTCAGTCCGACAGGGGTCTACCTTCTCGTCCGACCTCTCTGGTCGTGTCAGGAAGACCAGTCCGTAAGCCAAAACTGGTTTCAGAGTCTTGTCGGTCAATCCGATCTGCCACCGCCCCATTCCTCCCACCACCCTCCTCCAAAAGTAGCGACACTCCCTCCGCTGTCCAGATTTGGGGTTCTCCCTGGAGACCACTTCCGACTAAGGGAGACGGTCCCCGAGATCAGTGGTTTTACTAGTCGGGTCTCAGGACGTCGGACTTCTGAAGTCGAGGACCCCAGCACCCACGGACAAACCAGTCCTCGTAGAGGAGTCGTGGTCCTTAGTTCCTTCACCCTTTTGTCTTTCCAGTGAAGGTTTCACCTGTGAGTCAACATTGTTGTCATCACCTAATCGGACGACGACGACGACGATTCAGCGAAGTCAACACAGGCTGAGACACGCTGGGGTATCTGCCGTCGGGTGGTCCGAGGGGGCAGGGACCCTAAGAGGTCCGTTCTTGTAACCTCACCCAACGGTAAAGGAAGGGGTTACGTACTTTCACTTTTCACTTTCATTTCAGCGAGTCAGTACAGACTGAGAATCGCTGAGGTACCTGACGTCGGGTGGTCCGAGGAGGCAGGTACCCTACACCTAATCGGATTTTCCAGGGTTTGTGTAACGAAGGGAACAGGTGATACGCGCACACACACACACGATTTAGCGAGAGTACAGGTTGAGAAACGCTGGGATACCCAAATCGGAGAGTCCGAGGAGACCGGTACCCTAAGAGGTCCGTTCTTATGACCTCACCCAACGGTACGAGAGGAGGTCCCCTAGAAGGGCTGGGTCCCTAGTTTGGACATAGAGGGTATAGAGGACGTAACCGTCCGCCCAAGAAATGGTGATCGCGGTGGATCGGATTTAGGGTAATTACATTAAGTGTACGGGGTAGAGTGGTCCCTTACTCGATCCTACACTGAACATTTGTATTGTAAAGTCAAGGGAGGAGGGAAGGGTGAGGAGGATGGGTTATAAGTCCACTCACGAGTACTGGACACTAGGGTAGGGTCTGTCTCTCTGGAACTGGAGTAGGGACAGAAAGAGGAATTTCGGCGACTCCGGACTCAGCCTCGCCAGTCCTTTGCGTCCCATCCCCCGTCCACTCGTGTGAGGTGACCGATTCACTCCTCGGAAGTGTAAATTAAACCTCCGTCGAGTACCGAGTCGTTTCACTTGCAGGTTACAACCCCGGGTTGTGGGACCCCGTCTTCAACCCCAGGAACTCGAGTGTGACAAGTAGAGTCGGACCCCTGGCACCCGAGCCGTCGGAAACGTCGTGACTTAAGGTCGACCCCCACACCCCGAGTGAGTGAGGTCGACTACTCTCGTGGTGAACGTTCCGTCGTTGAAGAAAAATTCCTCTAATGAAATTAGATCCCGTACACAACGGGACAAAGGTTCTTTTACAGGAATTTAAGAACGGATCGACTGTACACTCCGGATCTCACAGAAGGTCCCACAGTCACAGGGAAGGTAGTGAACAGTCATAGTCAGTGTAATTAGTCGTGACATTGGGTTAACTCCCGGGTTTTCCAAGTTTATGTACTGGTTCCGATGAACTCAAAAGACCCCGACGACGGTTTTGTTCATAGGTCCACGAATTGTCGTCTCTAAATGACAGAGGGTCGGGTCCTCTACTCTTCAGGTTCTGGTTCCACAGTCGTCGAACCAAGGACGACTGTCGACACTCTTGATGGACAAGGGCACGGAGAGTGTATCGGAGACACTAAGACCGTTATTAGACATCAGAAACTGAACATTTTCGTAGTGAAGTTAGAGACGAAAGTATGAGTATACCCAAGAGGATCACAGAGAGACAGGTCTAAAGAGGAAAGAGATTCTTGTGGTCAGGACAACCTAATCCCCAGATCAGATAGACGGGGTACACTGGAGTAGTGTCGATCAATGTGGACGAGACTGGGATAAGGGTTTATCCCTGGTCCCCTGAAGTTGTATACTTAAAACCCCCCTGTGTCAAGTGGGGTGTCGTTACAGAAGAGCCACCAAAGGTACGCTCAAACACACCAAAGGTACTCTAAAGAGTCCCTTTAGAGGGGGTTTCTTGGTTCGAGTGAACACCGTCGGTCCTGACGACTTTTTAAAGTAGCTTTGGGACTGACGGTAAAGACGTTTCTAGACTCCAAGTTCACTTTCAGACAGTCCTCTCGATTCTGATCCTCAAGGGTCCTCAACGTAAGAAGGGATTGTCCGTACTACGAAGGTTGTATCGTGTCCGTGGAGTGTTCACTTGGTCGGTCACAAAGTCCCTAAGTAGACCAAAGGCGAGTGTCCCGTACACCTACCGGAAGGAAACACAACTCACACTTGCAGGTAAAGATACTTACACCAGACTTCTCCGACCTTGGAACGAGATCAGGTCGTGACAAGAATCATGACCAATACCACTGGTACACCTAAACTCGACCGTCGGACTGACCCCTCTTTCAAGAGTGGGTCCCCTCACAACGTTGTTGGTTCAGTGACAACTCTGTTGACTTGAACTTGGAGGACGGACCATGAACTGTACTTTGAGGGGTACTCGGAAAGAGTGATCGACTGTTTTGTTTGTGAATAGTGGAACACCCTGTATGTTGAACCAGTGGTAGTAACGATGATGTAGGGTGCCTGAGAGGGAAGTTCGGGGTAACTAGTCGGGTATTCTGGGAGTAGATGGGAGAAGGTCCTTCGGTGTAAAAGGTAGTCGGAGTGACGGTTTGACAGTTCTGGTGTTTCTCACTGTAAAATGAGATGAACACTCAATTGTCCAATTTGACGGTACCAAAGTACTTAAGACCTTCTTCTGTGTGCGTAAGAGACCCAGTCCCTGTCTTCTGAAGTACCGAGTGTCGCTACGGTCGTCTGTTTCTCTTAGTCTCACAGAACATGACCGAAGGACGGGGGTTGGGGTAAAGGTGTTCTGTTACACTAGAGACGTATGTCACCAAACTCAATATCCTGTCTTTGGCGTCGAGTCCTTGTGTTTACAAAATATTACCCATCATTGACACGGACGGAAAACGAGACGTCCTTCCGTAATAACGATAAAAGATTCCGCGAACAACACGTTTGTAGGAACTTTTCTAGTACATCTTACTTCCGTCAGTCAGGATAAAGAGATGTTTTACGTTCTCTCACTACCTTTTTGTAGATCGCCGTACGCCGGTCCTGTTTGACTGGGTCTCGACCACGATGATTGGCAATGTAACGTGAACTTATTCGACTCGTATCAAGATCAGAATTTAAATTCCAAAAAGAGAAATTTTTTTTTATAAAATAAACACTAAACTTTTTGAACTTATACTCAAAACAGTCTTTATCCTCAAAATGTATGGATTTCTTTATATAAAGTCAGTATGATCATCACACCGCCCCCCCCCCAAGGAGACAGACTTTACCGTTCTGGGTGTTCTTTTGTTTTCATAATTTACAACAAAAACGAATTTAGCTGTCAAGTAAAAGAAAAATTTGTCTTGAGTAAATTGTAAAATTCTAAAAATAAATTGTGAAAATAATGTTATAAATACACCGTCGTTATAAATTGTTCGAAGACTCTGTGTCCTATTTAAAGACTATCTAAAACGTTGAGACGGTCTTCATCTTGAGTTTTATTTACGCAATAAATTTTGTTGACACTTTCATTATTATTTTCTTCACAACAATCATAATTCCTCCAAAAGTCACGTTCCGAGTCGCCGAGAGGATAAAGTGTATCTCCTTGTTACTTTTCTTTATGAATTAGGACTTTTTTTAACGATCTATGAATCTCGTTACGTGTCAATGGTTTTCGAACTCTTTTATGTGACTCTCTATACAAATTATAAACGATTCTTCTTTTGAAATCAAGGAGTATACACTTCGGGGTGCTTAGCAACGTGTCTTGGTCCTCACTTTCTTGAATAAGGGAAACATGAAGTGTTTAGTTGACCAGTGTAGATTCGGTTTTAAGTGTCTGAAGAAGACTAAGAAGTAAGAGGAAAGTAAGGTTTACCCTGAACGACAAAAGAGGGAAGATCTATTGTTCAAGAACCAGACTCCCAGAGACGATGGACTGACCCCACCGGGTCCTCATCTAAGGTTCCTTAGGGGTTTGGAGACCTTTAAGTATAGTCAGAACCCCGTATTCTCGTACGTGTATACGAACCCTCCCACTACCAGAATAGAAAATAGAAAATAGGTCAAGAGTTTCACTAGACACTGAGTTTCACCTCTGGGTGGTCGGACAAAATTGTCAAAGGTCTCATTTTATATTTCTGTTAAGTGATCCCATTCACTTCTTTTATGATATTAAAGATAAATAAAAGTACGAGAGAATTTCTATTCGAAGAATGATATAACATCATATAGTCTAACTCTTGTCGTATAATATAATTAGTATTTATTATGTATATACTATTGTACATAAAATACCTAAGTATTGTATAACAGTCAAATGGTTTTTAAAATAATGATGATTACCACACGTCTTAGGTCTTCCAACCTCTTGTGACGAACTTTAATCACCAATAGTTCGACACAGTATCCTAAGACGTCCCGTAGAAATTGAATGTACACCCTCCTCCACTTCTTTGTCTTGTAAGAGTTTATGATTGTATAAAAATAGGTGAAGTTAAAAGGTTCTATGTTAAATAAACCCCTTCGTCCGTCGAGTGACACTAACTTGTTGAAGTCGCCGATGGTCACGAAGGTCTCCGTGTCTTAAAGAACTCGGAGTAGAGACACTGAAGGGTTTTCGGAAGTCGAAATGGAAGAAGAACCCATACATTACACAACCTCACAGGTTGAAGATGTTGTCGTAGAAACAAAACGAAACGAAACAAAATCAAAGGGGGTTCTGATGGAGTGACGAGAAAGAAGTCATGTCTACCCAAACCGTTGTAAAGTCTGATTTGTTTGTAGAATCGACGGTCAAATTCTAAACCCGTAATACGTTTCAGGAAAAAACGGTTCACTAAAAGAAGGGTTAGATATTCCAAATCAACGTTAAATTATAAAAGTGTACTTTATGAACTTTTTTTGACTTTCCGTCGTCTGGAAATAGCGTTTAGAAGATGGTTTTAAAGACTCTAATTCAGGATCTGGACGTTGAATTTGCAGTAGGGTTAAAGATAGGGTAGAAGGACTGTGATTTAAATAATACTACCTTTTCTTAAACGTAACTATTTTTTTCTTCTGACCGAAAATCCTATAGTAAAAAAAAAGAAAACGAATCCAAAAAAAAAAAAAATTAAACCTTAGATACCTAAATACTTTGGATAAAAAACGTCCGTGACTTACGTTCTTCTTATCAAAATCTCCATTCTCACACACCTAACACACTCGACCAGTTTTGTCTACGTACACACTGTCCAGTTCCCGTTTCGACGAAGTCCTCTTTATATCCACCGTGCTTTTACATCTTACAACGTTCTCACGTGCAGTGGTTCAGTCACGTGTAGTGGTTGTGGTATTTTCTTCGTAAATTTCCCTCGGTGTGAAGCGGATGTCAGACCTTGGTTTGTGCGTTTCTCGTCTTCCTTTGACTTCCGTTGGCCGGACGTTTCCCGATTAGTGAAGGTCTTCGACGGACGGAGAGTGTGACCCTCCCTAGGAGGGGGAAGAGTCCTCTCTTGTCAAAAGGGTCCTAACCTCGGCTTAAGGCTGTCTGTGACATGTGACGCTGTGATATTTCAGACGACTTATTTCGTTCGACAGGGACGAAAATCGGACACAAATCTGGGTCCCCTAACGTGAAGGGATCGTAGAGACGCCGGCAGAGACGTCCAACCCAAAACGTCCTCTACTATTCAGGAAGAACTGTCCGAAACGTTCCGGAGACCGGTCTGAGGGGGGTAGGTGGCGGGAGGGGGAAGTGCACGCGGTGTAGACAGTAGGAAATGGGACGCTTGGGAGGAAATGGATTGACAGGGGTTCCCTTTACGTGGGTCCGGGTGTTAGTCTGTGTGTTCGAGGAACAAAGTACCAAGTCCCTTCCCGTCACGGGACACTGCGGTGGGACTGTTTATGGGTACTCTCTCAGGAAAGGAGACTCCTTATTGCTGAATAGGTGCGTGAATGTCGGTCCTATTAGGTGATTGGGTAAGAGAAACCCTACCAATGGACAGTGAAATCGTCTCTGCACTTGTACAGAAAGCTCGTAATGTATCGGATCTGTCGTAAGTCCGAAACGAGATCATGAGAGTCTCACCCCTACCCCCGCACGCACGGGGTGTCAGTGAGGAGGGAAGTAAGGGGGAATGGAACGGGTCGTCGGACGGGACACAGGTGTTGACGAGGAGTGGAGTGGTATCGACGGGGCCTCCCAGACCGGTAGTGCCTACCCATTAAACCTCTTTTCCAATCATCATTTTTTTTTTTTTTTTTTGATGACCTCGTTGGTAAAGAAGAAAGGGTGGTTTCCCACACTTCCTGTTCGCTCTCACTTACTTTAAAGGTCCGGTCCGTAGGGTCGAAACGTAGGTATGAATAACAGGACGTAGTAAAAGAAGACTCTATGTCTACCTACGAGTAAATCAGTAGACGTGTCCATTTAAGGTAGGAGTAGGTGCGACGAGAACCGTACGAACGTGTCTGAGTGTAGAGTCGTAGTGTAAGGAAGGAAAACACGAACTTCACCAAACTTTTGACAACCCCTCCCTCCGTCTTCGGTTGCCAGACGAACAAAACGAAGAAAGAAAGGAAAAATTCGGTAAAACTTGTTTCCCGAGGTACCTTTACTTATTATTGATTACTATTGTTACTAATTGTTAGGATCAGTGAGACTGTTTACCTGAAAGACAGGAAAGAGAGGAGGGGGGTGGTGGCGAGTAAGGTCCGTGGACTCCTACGTGTCACGTAGGACGTGGGGTTCGGAGACACAGACACACGTGTGCATGTGAACGGACCGTCAGGAAGGGGAACCGGACTACTCGATGAAGGAGCTTCTGATTCTGGGAAGACGTCCGTGAGGTGGAGTCCAAGGTACCGTAAAACACTAATAGAAAGAATGCAAGTGGAAGGTTAAAAGAAAGAATTATTTTCTCCGGAATGAATCTTAAGGTTTTTGTCATTTTTGATGATACAAAGACCGTGTATCATCAGTAAGTCATTTTCTACTTGTTTGTGTACTTTACTCAAAGAAGTCACGATCCAGTTTTTGAAACACAAAAGAATGCTTCAGGTCTACCTTCATCTTTCTATTCCCTTTTGCCCTTGTCTAGAAACTTGAGATACGTAAAGTGAAACGTCTATAGAGACCCTCTGAAGTTCCCTTGAGATACGAGTGAACTCTTGATATACACTGTTCACTTAAATAAGACACATGACCTGAGTTTTATTACCCTGGTCTTCAGTACCTTTGTTGTCTTGTCTTCTTGTCGAAGACCTTAAGAGTCCTCCTTATCCGTAGACCCCTGAGTTTAACATAATGTCTTGTCGACTGAACCGCCATTCTAAGTCGGGAGTTGGGACAGTCTCTGGAAGACACAGGTGAGAAAGAGGTAAGAGTTGAGGTGCGGTCAGAGTTCGGAGACAGAACCAGGAAGTGAAAGGAACACTTGAATGGGAGTCCGAGACAGGGACCCGTGGAAGTCACTGGGTCTGGACTTACAAAGAGACTGTTCATGTATGAGATCTTAACTATTCCGTCTCTACTCTTTCCCTAAGGAGGTTCACAAATCGTAGGTTCAACGTCTAAAACTCACGTAAGGTAGTACCTTTACAACACACAGGTAGACCGATGCATCGTAGGGTATCAATTCTTCGGAAACGTGTGACCCGATCCATTAGATATTGTTCACTAACTTATAAAAACTCTTTTGTATAAAATTATTGAAAAAGAAACCTATTTTGTAGTTTGAATACCTTCCTAACGTCCTTATCATGTTCCTTAAGGGTACATCGAAAGTGAGTCTAACGAATGTAAAGGGAGTCTAACAAAGGTTGTCTTAGACCAGTTGTCTTTTACGACCAGTATCGTTTATGGGAGTAGGTTGTTGTGTTCTCTGTTGAGATATGGACCCGTAGTGGTCTACCATTTATGGCGTTAGTCTAACTCATATAATAAACGTCGGTTTCTACTTCTTCGAGACATTGTCAGTCGTTTCTGTTCTTTCTGGAACCCGACAAACACCGAGTCTAGTACTCGAGGTATAACGTTTTAAGTCAGAATTTGACTTCTTTCGTCCCTTTTGGTGATCCGGTAAGTCCATACTGGATTTAGTTTAGGAAATACTATTATGTCACCTCCACTACTTATCTAAGTTCTCTAATCTGGACCATCTGTCTCATGGATTTCTTGACACCAACCTTCAAGCATTGCAACATCTCCTCCGTCACTGGTATTAGTAGGGTTTCTTTTCCTTTACGTTCGTCTGTTTCACCAACAGACTCCTAAGAAATGTTTTTATCGACTCCTTTGTTCTCTTCGTTTATCGTTCCCTCTTTCCCTTTCTATAAGGGTTGACTTACGTCTCAAAGTCTCCTATCGTTCCTCTCTATTCTTCCGGATAAATTTACTTGTTACGTTTCTTTATCTCCTTTTGTTATCTCATCCTTTCTGATCTCTAGAGAAGTTCTTTTAATCTCTATAGTTCCTTTGTAAAGTACGTTCCTACCCGTGTTATTTTCTGTCTTTGTCATTCCTGGATTGTCTTCGTATTCTCTAATTCTTCTCCATCGTTTTTATGTGTCCTTTTGATACGTTTTTTTTTTTTTTCTAGAATTACTGAGTCTATTGGTGCTACCACCCCAGTGAGTGGATCTTAGTCTGTAGGACCTCACACTTCAGTTCACCCTGAATCCTTCATTATCATGCTTGTTTCGATCATCTCCACTACCTTAAGGTCGACTTGTAAAGTTTAGGATTTTCTACAACGACACTTTTTCGACGCGAGTTATACAGTCATTTAAACCTTTTGAGTCGTCATCGGTGTCCTGACCTTTTCCAGTCAAGAGTAAGGTTAGGGTTTCTTTCCGTTACGGTTTCTTACAAGTTTCGATACTACCCCTTCGACTTCGACTTCGAGGTTATGAAACCGGTGGACTACGTTATTCGGCTGAGTAACCTTTTCTGGGATGACGACCCTTTCTAACTTCCGTTTTCCTCTTCTCCCGTCGTCTCCTACTCTACTAACCTCTCGTAGTGACTGTAAATCACTTGTACTTAAACTCGTTTAAGGTCCTCTATTACCTCCTGTCTCCTTGCACCGTACAACGTCAGGTACCCCGACATTTCTCAACCTGTACTGAAACGCTGACTTGTTGTCTAACAAATATAAAAGGAAGTGACCAAGACACACACATGTACATAAATATGTGTGTCTCTCTCTTATAAAAAACTTAAGGTTAATTGAATGTTGAAAACCTTGCATTTAATAATCGTTTAAACCCAGACGAATTTGTCCACTATTTATTGTGTGTAAAATACGAAAAATTAAAAGGAATTAAAGATTATAAAAGGAACATTATTCCCGAGTCAAGGTCTTTCTTTTTATATAAATTCAGAAATAAAATGAAAATTTAAGAAAATAATTGAAGTATACGAACTTTCTAATATTGATATAAAAAGGTTCAGGACACCATCAGGGGTTATTATCCTAACCGTAAATTACTCGGTGTAGTCACGAAGTTCTGTGTCCTAGTAATAACTCATTTATTATTAATAACATTATATATATCATTATGTGTCCCTACGATTCTCTGGATAGTCTTTAATGACCACAAGGACTCCAGTGGTACCTGATCGGACCCCTGGTTACCTACATTAAAAATTTAAAAATTCGACTTAATGAAGAGTCTAGGTGTTTATTCTCAAACGACATAGATATTGAGACGATTATCACTGAATTTGTGAAAATACAAGGAGAAAGAGATCGAAACTTCGACATAAGTAAATTTTTAGTCTAGAATAGAGGTTGGTTTGAGACATACAATAAATCAAGTCCTCTCTAGAATCTGATTGTAGTGATTTTTATTTTCAAATACAAGGTCTTTTTACAAAACTTTCAAGGTCTTACTTTAGTGTCGTAGTAAAAGAAGTAGTTGTAATTGTAAGGGAAATTTTTATAGTAACTCAATAAAGTGATCTTATTTTATAAGTGTCTACACATGAATTCTGTTTTCGAACTAAGACTCCTGTATATATGTGTGGTTTCACGAGTTGTGTTTATGAATTTTTATTCGATAGTCGTTTTTCTTGTTCAGAATAAAGACTGAAGACTTGAATCTAAAAGGATTACGTTGAAAGACACCGAGTCGGACCGTTACCTCCCACAGACGACTTTATCCAGGTTCAATGAGGACACATTCGTGAAGGGAAGACTGAAATCCCGAGCGAAGGACTTACGACGGAAATGAGGTACAACGAAGTCACTTTCAATTAGTATTACTATAATAACGTAAAATTATATCCGGTATTGGGAGAAAATGGGACTTCTACTGTGTTTTTACTTGATTATCTTTACTTTAACGATAATACTTAATTTTCTCGGAAATGGTACATATCTGAAAATGTTTACAGTTTTTTCCTTTATGAATAAAAATACTGTATAATACAACGTCTCTTATAAAAATATTTTAGTAGAACTATAAATGTCCTCTTGATGTAATCTAAGTATAACGTAGATTGGGTATTACCGAATAAAAGAAATTCTTTTCCTTTTTCTTTTTTCACGTTGTCTTTTTTTTTTTTGGAGTCAGATAGAATAATATATCCGATTGACAATTTACTCCTTTGCATTGTTTTACATGTCAACTTTCCAAGTTTCTTGAATACCAAAGTTCTGATAGCAAAGATAAGTTTTTCGCAAAAATTCCGTTGGTTGTGATGGTGTTCGTGAAACTATTGGTCCCGTAAGTCGGTCCCGTCTCATGCGTCTGTCGAGTGGTCCACCATGTCCAGTGATGTAATGGACTAAATACATGTTCCACGACTCAAGAATCATGTCCATTATTCACTAAGAATATATTGTCTTTATAGGGGAGTTTCAGTGAAAAACTCCAAAGAAACAAAAAGTGACTTTTTAACTTATAACTTCACTTATGTAAAAACAGTACAAATTCACCTTCCTTTTCATCTACCACTGAACCGAGGACTTTACAATCATGACTAGGAGTCGAGTGGTAGTACGGTAACACGAGAGTCTCCCAGGTGAGTGCAAGGTTCCTCAGTTTGGGGTTTCCGATTGTTAGTCCACACACAAACCAATTAGATAAGGACTCCGAAACGGATTTTTTAACCGTAACCGAAGGAGTTGTAGAGAAAAGACCTTGGTACCGAAACTTCAACAAGGAACGACTATGCGAAGGTCTTTTACTGTCTAGGGTCCTTACAGTGATCCTTTCAAACCACCTTCAAGAAGGGAACTAGCTCCACATTTGTGTTTTGGTCCTGTCAGGAACTCATTAGACCTTTCTAATTTTCCGTCTATAACTAGTATTTTGAGTTGTAACTACATTGACAGATCAGTTCTTTTCCGTTGTATTGATTCCCTTGTAAGGACTCTTACAACTATTTGGGTGGTAGAAGTCACACTAACTGTCTTTTTAGGATTACTATAAATGTTTGTGTAACAAGAAGTGTCTTCTTGTTACTTCTTAGTTAAGTGTTATTGTCTTTCCAGGTGGTCTATTACCTAATGTGAGTATAATCCTTTTGAATGATATTTTATAAAAACATTTCTATAGTAGGTATTAGATATGTTGTCACGTTAAGTATCATCACCTTTTTTGGGTTTACTACGTTTCAGATTATTATATTCTTTTATTATAATGTCTTGACTTCCTCAACTTTCTATATTCTGTGATATAGGTAAGTAAAACATTTATAATGGCTCTTTATTAGTACCCGTTCTTGAAAACTTTCTTTTCAAGATATATTATGTATGTGCGTGTATATATATACACTTTCACTTTCAGCGAGTCAACACAGGTGGAGAAACACTAGGGTACTTGATATGTCAGGTACCTTAAAAGGTTCGGTCTTATGACCTCGTCCATCGACAAGGGAAGAGGTCCCCTAGAAGGGTTGGGTTCTTAGCTTGGTCCTAGAGGACGTAACGTCCGTCTAAGAAATGGTCGAATCGATGGTCCCTTCGGGATATATATATATGTATGTCTGTATGTCTGTATGTATGTATGTGTATATTGCACTCTTACCCCGAAAGGGTCCCTGAGTCACCATTTCTTAGACGGACGTTACGTCCTCTACGTCCAAGTCAGGAACCTGACCCTTCTAGGGAACCTCCTTCCGTACCGTTGGGTGAGGTCATAAGGACGGTCTTTATAAGGTCCCTCTCTCCTCGGACCACCGGATGCCAGGTGCCTCAGTGTTTCTCAGTCCGTGTTGGTTTCGTTGACTCACGTGTGTGTTTTACCCCTTTATTGAAACCCTAGAGAAACCTATTTCAAAAATACTTAAGATCCAATCATCCTTATTTCACTCCAAATCAACGTATGTACCTATGAGATGAATGATAGACTATAAACGTTATACAAAAGAAGAATTTAAAAATTCTTAATTTAAAGAAGAATTTAAGTCTACAAGATGGTCGAAAATAATAAACGAAGTAACCAGGTACTCCTATTTGAATAAAATTTAAGATTAGTGTGACTAATTCAATGACCGAGGAGAAGGGTAAACGAAGGGCTCCAGAGACAGTTTACGTTTGAATTATTCGTAGAGAGACTAGATAATAAGTCCGGTACCTACTCTTGTTCGAGATTTGGTCGAAGATGTCTTTTAATGAGTATAGAAGGGAAGGTGAGGGGTCGGACGTTACCCTGTAGATTTACTTTTCTCACTACTATAGTACGACTTCAAGTCTTGACACTACGAGATATACATGACTCCTTTGACGATATATCTGTACTTCCAGAGTTCCTAATGTCTGGAGTCTGTCTTATGTGTTCTCACAAGTTAATTGATTAAAATATTCGTATAGTTATTTATACATCAGACGTTTTCTTATTTTGTTCACTTTACTACAAAATCAGTACCTAAACGTTTATAAAGTTCATGGATAATAAATATTCCGTATCATCAACCATTATATATCACTTTTTAATGTCTTAAGGTGTCATAACTTTCACATTCGAAGTTTCACACCATCTAGATTCAAACTTATTGTCGTTTCTACAGTCTAAAGATCGGAAACTTTTCTTTGATATTATTATGTGTCCCGAAGGGAGCACCGAGTTTGCCATTTCTTAAGCGACGTTACGTCCTCTGGACCCAAGTCAGGGACCCAACTCTTCTAGGGGACTTCTACCTTGGGGTAGAGATCGAAGGAGAGAAGGTAGGAAACCTCTTCCCGTACCGTTGGGTGAGGTCATAAGAACGGACCTATTAAGGTACCTGTCTCCTCGGACCGTCCGATGGTAGGTACCCCAACGTTTCTCAGTTTGTGCTGACTCACTGATTGTGAAAGTGAAAGTGAAAGTATTATTATGTCCAGAGAATCCTGTCAATACTTCTAATTTATTTAACAAATTTGTTCTAAGTAATTAGTAGTTAACCTACAGTGTATTGTGGACGGTATAACCATTGTTATTTAAACTATTATAGTCCGTAACCCTTTATCTTTGGAAGTCTGTGTTACCTTGTGTCTACCCAAACCTGTCGACTCACTACGACACATTTCGACTTTGACTCATTACTTCGAGTGCTAGACCCTTATAGTAAGTATCCATACAATAGATCTCTGTACATATATTCATATAAATAGTTTAGTGAAACGTATTATTACTTTTTGACCGATAGGACTTTAATTGGTACCTGTCTTTTGTCTCACCGAATAAATATAGGATCTTATGTATAATATAGTGTCACTGTACAATCTAAATAGAGACTGGACGGACCCTCTTGGTTGACAATCTATGATTCCTTAGACGTTCGGTTAATTTGGTACCTATCCGACTTTGGTCGGTGTCACATCACAAATATGAAATCTTTACCATTTACGATCTTCAGTCCCTCATAGATGAAGTGAGGGGTTTGACCGACTGGTCGAATGGTGACGTAAACCTTATGAAATTGATTTACTTGATCTAAATATACTTGACCTAAATGTAAAATAGTCCTTTTTTTTAGAGTTTTTGTATTATAACTTACCTAAGTTCCGTTCAACGGTTTCTTATACCTGTCCAACTCACCCTCAGATAAAAAGAGACCAAAATAAAAACATAGACCACGTAAATCTTCACCGAAATTTCGTTTAGTAATCTTACATAATTCTCGGAAAGAATTCTAATGTGTCGACCATTCGGGACATGACCCCTGGGTATTCTGTACAGAAGACTGATGTTTAGGGTACGAAAAACTTCTTTGAATGTCTATTTGTGTCACAGTACCTTAATCTTTACAAGTAATTTAGTAGAAAAAATTTTCTAGGTTTGAATTTTTGTCCAACCTTTATATTTCGGTAAATCTACTTTCGAACTCCCCTTTTTCTAGGTTCTAATCGTCGTTGTCAGGGTCCCGCCTACGAGTGTACGTCTTCCGCCAAAAGAATGAGGGGGTCTGACCTGTGGTACAGGAGGTTCGCCGACGTAGTTGAAAGAGTTAAGACAGTAGACGGGAAATGCGAGGAACAAGGGAGTACCTTAGGTTCAGGACGAAGGCACAGTGGAGTCCTCAAGGATCCAGTTGGAAAGGTGGGTGTCCCCACCGAGGTAATACGGGGTAGACGGTCAAAACAGAAATTACTAGAACCTAGTAGTGTGTGGGAAGAGTAGTTAGGTGACTAGGTTTTGAGTTTGTTATGGTTTAGATCAGAGACACTCAAGAGACGTGAAGGCATTTTTGTTTATTTTTACGTCTTTTAACAGGGTCTCTTATTTTGAAGCGTACTGTAAATTTTCTTTCCTTACATATTGACGATAATGTAACGATGAAAGATTTAATGACTAATCTTAAACCTTTGTCTTCAAACTTCCATCACCTATAAAACCCCACACCCCTACATCAGACATAGGATTGACATGTACAAAGTATTTATAAAGTTCCTTCCATTCGAAGGATTATAATAACACAACTCTTTATGGTATGGTCCTAAATTGTAAGATAGTAATTTCGAGACGTTTCTTTGTTAGTGGAAAATATAGACGTATTTAAGAGTATTTTAGAACAGGATTTGGATTGGTAAAGTCCGTGTCCCTACTCGACTCTACTGGTGCGCTCCGACACAGGTCCCGTCCACTCCTTACACAGGGACTTCTCCTGTGTAGACTGAATTCCAGTCTAGTGCTCTTCCTCCTTTTGTCCTCTACTGGGTCCTCTCTTTCCCTTTCGTCAGTAGGAGGTAAGTCCTTAGTCAAATTGTTCAGACTACCTATTTTTACTCCGACCCCAACGTCCTCTAGGTACTTTATTCCTCTTTCACCTTCTTTTACTCCACCAGTCTCGACTACACTCATACTGGTCTCTATGGTGAACTCAGACACCAATGCTCAGACTAAAATAGGACCACCGTCACCTCCGGTGACCTCCCGAACATCCCGTCCCTACTGTCTAGACGAATACGAAATCCTTCTCTTGAACCGAGAACACACCTCCTACTCGGTTCCTCCTCCGTGTGCTCTATGTTCTCACTCCCACTACGACCCGACCCCACCATCGTGACCTCCTCCACTCTTTCCGATACACGTCCTGTGTGTACACCTCCGTCCCCACCCCGTACTGCCCCTCTTCCCTGCCTAGTGAGACCCCAGGGAGCAAACTCATTGATCCATCTGTGACGACGAGAAATTTCTCTGACTACCTCAAAGCGACCCACCCTTCATCTAAAATAGGTGTACCTTTCATCTTAACCTTTAGTCAACAAGATTATACTAGTGTAATCGGTAGATTATCCAGTTAATCAGTAGGCTCCTCTTTATGTCCTGTCTTAATATACTCAGATCGAGTCACCTCTTAGTACCCAGCCCGATCTCTATTTTCACCATTTGGTATTTTAAAACCTTTGCACTCTTATGTCTGTACCGGGACCCGTCCTGTTAAAAGGTTTCAAACCACCAAAACTCTGTCGGACCCTGGACCCCTAGGAAACGACGTTACGAACGTGGACCTGTTTGAAGAGGAGGTCGTTGCTTTGTGTTTCTTTGACACCCTCACCTTTATTAATACACGTATTCGTCGACCTCGTTTAAAACCTGGTTTTTTATGTTTTTCTGATTTTTGGGTTGACGGTGAAGACTCCTCGTTTTCGTCCCCTAACCTTCGTTTTCATCCCATGACGTGTCCGGGGGCGTGAGTTGTGGTAGTCTCCCTACCCCTTAGGTGGATTCGGTGGGGAAGTCAGTCTGGGGACCTGTGTGGGATGGGAGTGGGGTAGTTTCGTTGATCGAATAGGAGGTGAGGTCCTCGTTCGTTCCCTTTGAACAACAATGAACAAGAGTGAGGGAGGACGACGTCGTCCCCGGGGTTATTTCGGAACGGATTTAAAAGATAGACCGGAGATCAGTCAAAGATGACTAATTCCTACGGTTATTGGACCGTCCCTTGTCAAAACACCTCTGTCGTCGTTGGTTCTGTTCCTCTTCCGCGTCGGTGTTCCCTTGGACCACTTAGGTAACAGTGTTTTCGGACTTCTTCTTCTATAAGTTTTGTAGGACTCTACCACTCCTTCTATTCCGCTCTCTTGACTGGGACTCAAATCGTTCTCCACGGGTACTGGGACGACCCTAGGTGACCTCACCGGACACTCCCTGTTTGTGACTGGTCTCACTCGACTTCTCGTTCCCTCCGGGACTCGTATCTGCTGGACACACGTCTCAAAAAGACCTTTTCCTCGTCCTTGTGTTCCTCTGTCGTCTTTATCATAACCTTTGTTTTGTTTCTACAATGGAAATTTCTCCATTCATTTGTCTATACCGACATAAAACTGTCCTTCTTAGTAAAGTAACCTCCTTGACTAGTATCTCTTCCGACTATAAGAGTTTTCTTTTACAAACTTTCCTGTCGTTTAGACCTCGTCCCGACAGCCAGGGGTCCTGTTCTTGGTGTGTGTCATTTCCCACGGTCCCTCGGTCCACGTGACCTAGACTCGTACTTCGACCGCACCAAGAATCGTCCAAAGTTGGAAAGAACACGTTTTGTTTCGTTCTAAAAGTTGAATCTTAGTCCCGACCTTTCCTTTCAACAATCCTCATCTTTCTTCTACGATACTTTGGCAGTATCGTCAAGTGAACGAATCTAGACCTTTTGGAAAAACAAGAAGTTCCCAAAGGTAATATTAAACTAAAAAGTTTCTTCTATTTTACATATGTGTGGACCGTGTACTTAATTCCCGTAAGAAAAGCCCTGGTACGGGTAGTTGAACACACCAGAGACATTGAGACCAGTCACAATCTTATGGAAGGTTCGGGCACTCTTCCTTATGTAATAATGGGAAAGAATTTCCCATTATTACCCCCTCTGTCCTATATGTACCTCCTACAGTGGGTCCGATGTCCATAGAGTCCTCCCAGTAAGGGTATCTGATTGTTCATCAAATTTTTGTCAATTTTACTCCTACTGTGTTAATACCGAAAAGAGATTATAATAGATTCGTTCTTTTTACAATGCTTCTTACTCTGTTTAGTTACTTGTTTTTACTGTTCTCATGTAAAGTCCGCGAGTCACCCCAGTATGGACATTCACCAACCCGACTGCAACTAAAAGGCCCCCTGTGACGTGCTAAGTTTAAACAATCGGTCCCACTGTAACAAAGGTTTTTCCGTCATTGCTCCGTAAAATTGAGGTTGTTGAGGTCGTTTTTGACTGGGTCTTACGTCGGGTTACGCGTAGACTTTCGCTTTTCAGTCAGTCACAAGAGCGGTAACCTTTTTGTGAGGACGAACAGTCGCGACAAACACCTGGACAACTTTAATAATATGAGAAGCAAGAAGGGTGTGGAGGAGGAAGGAGGTTTGGAGGTCGACTACAAGGAGATGAGAAGGGAGGGTTCCTTCTTGGTGACCACCCCGTAGTCAGTGGGGAGAAGCGAAGAGGTACTTACGTGAACCCAAAAAGTGTGTTACACATAAAGTGGACAGAAAGGTTAGACTTAGTTTCGGGGGGTGCTTGGATGGTGTCAGTGGTACCACTGGTCTGCAGAGACGTCCGATACACTTGGACGAGACAGGTGACCCACTCTCTCTGTCCTGAAGACCTCGGGTCTTCGACAAAGGGTTTTGTACCAGTGAAGAGTCCTATATTTCACACCCACAAATCCATAAAACGAATGTTCTTGAAATACGGTCTGTGATGGAGTGATAAGTTTACTGGTTGGATCCCTCTGTTTCCTAACATTATAACTTCGTCTTTTACTGTCTCCTTCGTCTTTCGACCGTAACGACTCGGACCTAGCGTCGCTGATATTTGTGAAGTCAGTTGTTGTAGACCTAGGTACCTTTTATTCTCAGCACGGTATAGACCCATGTTCTCCGTCAGTCGTATGTGACTCCACTTACAAATCCTTAAGACTTTCGATAGCTATTAAACCTCTCGTCAATTCTGTTACAAAATTTGACCCTAGAAAATCTGACTTTTGACCGACTAGAATCTCCTCCGTGTCTAAAAATTTAGTGACGATGTTACTTCGTTCACTCTCATTCCTACAAATTCTACTGTTAGTCTGTGGTACAAACGATAAAAGTTTAAGATACAAGTCAACTGGTAAATTTTGTTCAAGGTAATCTAGGGGCATAACATGTGTCTACGATTCCTGAATCAGTGAATCTACATTAAATCTTATGTCCTCTGAGGTCTGAAGGGTTCAAAATACCGATTAAAGTCTAGAGAAGATCTTTGAAGACTCTTAGTAAACAATTTGGTACATAAGACGTTGTAAAAATTTGTTTTCGTGATGTAGTATTTAGTCCCCTAAACATAATCTTTGGTTTTAAGACGATTATCGACCGTCAGACTGAAAAAATTAGCTTCATATGAACTGAATACAATAATAAAAGTCTACATGTTACATTAACAAGTTCTAAAATGTCTAGTACGGGGTGTGTTTCAATAATATTTTACAATCGAGAAAAAGGACGTGACAAGTAATGTAGGACATTGAATAAAGTACGGATCACCAGACGTAGAGACTGGGGGTGAGGGACGGGAGAGGGAGACGGACGAAGAGTGACCACTGGTGACCGAACAAGAGACGCAGACCAACAGACTGAAAGAGATTTAGAGGTGCAAAGGGAACTTGAGAAAGGAGTGGATTTTTTAAGTCCTAACCTAATGAAAATTTCGGAGAAGAAGTAGTCAAAATGAAATTCGTGTTTTGGTCTAAAGATAACGTAGGCCGAGAAAGAAGGAATCCTCTTATACCAAGATATGTATTTGTTAATTGTTTCTTGTTAAATTTGTTTGGTTCTTTTCCACTGTTTTTCGATAGAAGACGAATATTTATGGTCCGTATAAAAGTATTCAAAAATAAAAGAAACCCGTGAGAAGAGTAAATTGGTCAAAGAGGGAACATGGACCAATAAGATCGAAAATTATCCTGTTCGAGTAATACCCTGTTCTTTGTGTGTCGAAGTTTAGGTCATCTCAGAACTGACTGGAACAGGTAGTGACTTAACACCTAAGGAGTTGTTACACCAAGTTGATATAATATGTAATGTATATGATATATATATGATTCATTTTACAAATTCAGTGTTGACGAGGGCACTGTGTGTAATCACAAAAAAAGAGTGATGATTTTTGTTAGACGTGAAAACCATTAAGTACTCATTGGGGATTCCGGTAGTCTTCAAAGGATCCAGTCATGTTTATTTTTCCGTACAAATTTGAACTTAAATATCCAGTCATTTTGAACGGACCTCTTAGGGTCCCTGTCTCCTCGGACTACCCGATGACAGATACCCCAGTGAGTCTCAGTCTGTACTGACTTCGCTGAATCGTCGTCGTCGTCGTCGTTTCGATTTAATAATAGTGGACCCATTGGTAGAAACTTTAATCGATATTTATTAAGAACATTAACGTTATGACATTTTCATGTAAAGATGTTTACAGTTTTTAGTACCGTAATTTAGGGAAGGGGTTTGTATGTGTAGAATTAATATCTTGGGTAAATTCACCTCTAATGACCCAAATAATAATTAGACCTATAAAATACATAAGTGAAACTACGATACTCTAAGGAGTAGTTCTTTTGTTTTGTTTTATATTAATAAAAGATTTTTTAATATCTTTAATTGGTAGACCTTTTAAGTCTGTGACACTACGAAAATTTTGTGACACCTCTTAACAAAGTGTGACAGATAACACTGGACCGTAGATACAGAAGAGGGAAGACCCGTCCGAATTCCAACCAAACTGGTTATGTTACCTACACAGTGGTACAATAGAGGATTCCGGTTCCATATTTTCCGGTACGTCGTCTATGGCTGATACAAGTCACCTGTGGGTGGGGGTCCTTTCTTCACACTGATAGGGTTCCGACGGGTCGGCCTCGTCCTGTACATTCGTGACCCGACTGTTAGGGTCGAACCCAGGTGGGAGACGGTACGGGTTGGTGTTGGTCCGTCCACTCCGTAGAACTTTACCACGAGACCATGTTCACTATATTAGGGTCGATGAGACGTACGGGAGTTGGTGACTCTTAAGGGTCACCTCCATGGTCTATGACACTCTTTACTGGTCCATAAGTACGATACGGAGTAGGTTTAAGGTGACGTGTCTTAGTTACGTAGTGTTTTCGAGACGTCAAAATGTGGTGATTGAAATCCCTTCGTACAGTGTGTAGTCATATATTGATCCTGTTGGTAAGAGAATTTTTTATCAACACTTCCGAATGTGTATGTCGAAGATAATTATAATTGTAACCTCTCTTTTTCTTTCACTTTCAATTACCGAGTCAGTACAGACTGAGAAACACTGTGGTACCTGACATCGGACGGTCCGAGGAGACAGGCAGTGTAAGAGGTCCGTGCTACGACCTCACCCATCGGCAAGGGAAGAGGTCTCCTAGAAGGGTTGACTCCCTGACTTGGACCCAGAGGACGTAACGTCCGTCCAAGAAATACCATATTCGGTCTCGAGACCGATTTGAAGAAAAAGAAGGAAGAGAGACATAAAATATAGTACGGTCTATCCTAAGGTATAATAAAGTTTCCGGGTAAAGACTTCCAGTAGTTAACTCCTGACAAGATATTTTCAATTCACTGACTAAGTGAAGTTCACCCTGTTTATTTATATAGACAAGTACACAATAGATAATTTAGATTCGGTCCGTGCACTTAAAATAAAATAGTAGACGTTATTCTGTAATAATAAGACCCTAGACCGAATAAATCTTTAAAACCTTAAAATGCACAGGACCTTTTATAATGATCTAATGGTCAGGTGTAAGTAAGACCAATTTAAGGAGGGGACGACCCGAGTCTTTTGGGTTTGGATGTAAAAAGTTTGAGGGAACTTCAAAGATCTACATGACTCCAAAACCACTTAGTCTGCGGGAACGTACTCGAGACCCTTGGACCTAAAGACGGATGTTGAAGGGAACACTCGTGTCGTCTTCGGGCGCACGAGGGAGAGGGTCCGACTCGTCCCTCGCGCCAAAGATCAGTAAGTCAGACACTCTCAGTGCTACGTCATAAAGGTGCAACGACTACGTTAATGTCACCCACGTTGAGACGACACGTCGGTCATCACCTCTGTCGATGAAAGACTCGTGTTACCAAAGGACGGACCGACACCGACACACCAAGATCTTGGTCGAAGGTCTAGTGTCTCCTTCGGTACCAAGACTTCGTACCGAAATCCTAGGTGAGAAACTCTCGAGTTCAGTACCTACCGAAAGAACCAGGATCACTAGACATTCGGTGAATGTCTAAAAGACGACGAAGTTGTTCGACCTCTAGATACGATACGTTGATTTGGGACTACCTACATGGTAAGATGACTTTTGATTGACATCCCTTTTTCGATTAATCGGTTCGACCACCACCACCAGTCCGAGAGAGGGAGGTACCGGAGAGTGAGACCGGGGTGCACAACATTTATGTACCAATACATTGTCGACTCGATTGAATATCGTGACGCGTACGTAGAGTATTACATGGGTGAACCCGTACCCGGTGAAGACAAGACATTTGTATATCTTCAAGGTGGACTTTTCGGGAACTCCGACACAATACCGATGCCAATACCGACACAGGTGACCCAGTTGGTGCTCTTTTATGTCGAATAGACGGCGATGCCGACGACACGGTCAGTCCTCTCTTATTTGTACAGACGTCAAGGATGTCGAGGAACGGAAAAGAAGGTCGAAAGGGCGACCGTGGAACGGATGGGACCCAAGTCTCTTGTCACTCTATGTCGTTCTGATTGATTGGTCGTAAATGAGAGTACTGTAGAGGACTTGTTGTGCACTTGTCAGAGTGGAACTACCCAAGAGGTACCCCTCTGTGCTGAAGTACTCTCTCGAGGTAGTAGAACTCCCGGTAGTCGCGCTAGACTTGTCGCACCCACAGTGAGAGAAACACATTTGGGGGTCGGTGTGTCATGCGTAGCGGTTAGCAGAGGTGGATACGTGTTGTCTAAGAGGTGTAATGTTTTTTTTTTTTGTTTTTTGTTTTTGGGTTCTTCGTGGTGTCACATGTAGTATCTCGTCTTTAATGTAGTACTTCGTCTTCAGAGTGGAAGTACCCGGTTACCTTGTAGTCTCAGTTAGTGTCTGAGAACCTTTTCCAAAAAGAAAGGTCCTTTGAGTGTTCCAAAGATTCGACTCTCCATCGTGGGACGACACTTATCACAGTCCTCCCCACAGACGAGGGTCTGAACGGTGACTAAGGGGGTGTAGTAACGTGGAGAAAGAAGGACGTGGTACATTTTACCTGAAACATCTTCGTTTACTGCATGAAACTTAGATAATATTATACAAACTCTATAACCCACTATATCAGAGAGTCGTATTTTATGTCACGAAACTTGTTTCAGTGATAACTTAGTTCCAGGATACTTATGTCAATTCCAATTTTGACTGTAACGTTGAAAAGTTTCTTGAAAACCACGACGGTATCGTTACTATTTGACAGATGTACTTATAATTAGTATTTCATGTCTCTGATTCTACAGTTCACCCTCCGTCTCTGTTACCACTAACCTTTCGATAGCCTTTAGTTGGAGAAGACACTTAAAGTACATAACTAGTCAATAATAGTAACAGTACTAACGACAACAATGCTCACTAAAAGTAAACAGTACGACTTATATCTTTCGATTGTCAAGTGACTTTAGGTGTTTATTCGATGGTTTAACATTATCCACGTAAAAAGAGGAGGTTTAAGAATAACATTGGATCTAGTATAGTGACAAGACTAGGTTTCGACCGTTAGACCTCCCGACTTCCACCCTCTCTTCTCTTTCCCCCTGTCGTAGTCGTTAACGAATAAAGTGAGTCTTATTTACGGTCTCGGGAATTCGACGGGGTTTCAAGAACAGGACGGAAAGACGACGGGGACTAGGATTTGGAAGAGGAATAAGAGAAAGAACGAGTGAAACAGGGTTCGACGACCGGAGGACAAAAGGGAGTTTGTATCGTTTGCAAACAATAAGGAAACAGACCTAGTCATAAGGACGTCCACTGGTGATCCGTGCAGGAACCAAAGGAGTCCGAAACGATTTTGAGTGGAACGTTCCTTCCACTAAGGCCGGTGAAGACACTTTAGGGGAGTGGACCGAGGGGACGTGGACGAGATAAAGGAAGGTCTCTCTTGTGTGGTTGACCCCACGACACTTAAGTACGAAAACAACAGACAAAAGGACCACCTTTCGTTCGAGGGACTCAGACGACAGAGTAGTTGAGGAGGTGGTGACCCCGGGTCCTATAAGTGGTCACTCGCTCGGACCGTGGGTTGTCGTAGTGGAGTCGGTGCGTGTGCCTCTACGTGAGTCGGATCCCCGATTGGACAGTGTCCCGAGTTTCTCGATGAGTCATCTCCCTCTCCGGGGGAGTCGGGACGACCGTTCGTACCGTACGGCAGGGGCCACAGTGTCCCTCAGATAGGACAGGAGACAGACACACAGGGAGGGAACGGGGGAGGAACGAGACCCTACGAATAGTGTCCCTGACCTGAGGTGAGGGGTGGTGCGACCGTGTGAGACCTCCTGGTCATTCCTATACGATTTGGTGATCTATTTATTCGTTTGTTCGTCCTCTTACTGGTTTTCTTACTTTCTTTCCTTTACTTTGGCTTACCCCAGGACCAGGTTAACCCCTGACCCTATTTGTTCGGTACGACAAGGGGTCTCCGGTCGGTCACTACTTGTGCCACTCGGCCACTACCTTGTGCGAGACATAGCATTCACATAAGACCCCCTCCGGGGGAGGGGCGAATAAGTGTCGTAGAGGTCACAAAGGTGTGTCGCAGCTGCACTTGTCGTCCACTTTGCTCCTGTGTCTGAGTGACCGACCCTGTCGTCGACCCAGGGGTCCCCTGAGACACGGGGTAGGAGCGGTACTCCTCATTCCAAGACCTGCGATCTCTCCTCACTGTAAAAATTTGTAAAGTCGTCCCTCGTGGCACGCCGTCACCCGCCGAAGACCCTCGGCGACCCGTCAAACGTCTCCTCTCGCTCTGGAGGAGTGTCAAGACTCTCCTCTGGAAGAGTTCTGTAGTCGACAGATGTTTATTTATGTCACTTAAGGTGTTCTCCGGTAGTCCGAATTGGATTGACTTCAGTTAATAAAATAGACATTAATATGAACCTGGAGAAAAAAGGGTTCCCTTTGTCGAGATAGACCTTAAAGGACAATCTTTACAAAATTTCTCTTTCAAAGTGGTACTCGTAGATCTGACCTTGGTTCGTCCCGAATGCAACAGGGTATTTATTAAAAACAAAGGAGAAATTAGTAAATAAATAAAGTACAATCCAATTCGAGACTTTACAGTCAAAAAAATACACCGTTTAATTTCGTACTAAGTTCGGTGTATTTACTCTTCGTACGAAATAAGTAGTTCGGTTACGACTCTTGATACATTTTTTGTGATTTAGTCATTCTTTTACAAAATGAAGATTTCTTTGTCCGTCTTAGATAAGTAACTAAGAGAATAATTGTTACGCACGATTCAGTGAAGTCAGCTCAGGTTGAGACACGCTGGGGTACCTGACATCGGGCGGTCCGAGGAGACAGATACCCTAAGAGGTCCGTTCTTATGATCTCACCCAACGGTAAAGGAGGAGGTCTCCTAGAAGAGTTGGGTCCCTAGTTTGGACGTAGAGAATACAGAGGACGTAACCGTTCGTCCAAGAAATGGTGATCGCGGTAGACCCTTCGGGGAATAATTGTTATCAATGTAATGTTTATCAAATAATACAAAGTCCCTGTTAGAGACACGTAGGGGTCTCGGATCTTACTACGGACCATGGGAAGTCCGTGAGTCATTTGGGACGATTGACTACTTATTGTCTATAAAAAAAATGGCATTAGAAATATTCTCGAGGCAAGTACTTCTAATGTCCTGTATTTCGTACAATAAGTACGTATATTTGAGACACTTACCTATAATATAGGAGACAAAGTCTTTAACCTTTCTAACAAATTGAAAGAGACGAATGTTTCGTTTGTTGCGTCTTTTGCTCTAAACTTCTATCCGGCAGAGGACGGGAACCAGTGGTCTGTTCGTCAACCCAAAGATAAGGGACCGGCAATTTTCGTAGGACAATGAGATATGACTTACTTAGACAACATTCTGTTAAGTACATTAGGAGGACGAAGAAATGAAAACGTCTACCTTTCCGATGTAGGAGGGAGAAACTTTGTAGAGTCCGAATTGTCAGGCAGAACCATAAAGGGACCACCAGATGACCGATACTGAGGTTCAAGGGTTAGGTCCCCCGAGTCCAAGTTAGGGACTAGTCCCTTGATCTAGGGCGTACGACGTTTATTCTAGGTCTCGTCGGTTTTTTTTTTTTTTTTTAGTTATGAATTTTTTTTTTTTTTTTTGTCTTTTGTTTTGGGTTTGGTTAAGTAGAGTCAAAAGTGTCAGGTTCACAGTCCGAGTGATTGAAATTTTACAGTGGAAAGACTCCCAGACCGTCGGGTGAGGGAACGACAGTGGGACGTAAGACACTTTTCTGTGTCACCGACAGGAAAGACCTTATTAGTAGAGACTCGTCTAAGTCTCGGTCTTCTGTGGGTATGTTGCTTCCGTTCTACGGACGAGGGTCCTGTCCGAGGACCGGGTGACGGGTTGAAAGGGGCAGGTTCCGGACCGGGGGATGGAACATCTGTAGGTCAAGAGGTGTGACGGCTAGTTTCGCCCACATCTCACGCAACTCGTACCACTACTGGACGTCGCCCCTCGTGACCCTTGTCTACCGGCACTTGGGGTGCTACAGACTCTTCTCGTACCACTGTAACGGTTTCGCGAACCGGACGTGCCGTACCGGGACGGTGTCGACAGCACGGTGGAGCGACCCCTTTTACCTTGTCTCATCCAGGTGACAGAAGGCGAAGAGGAGGAGGTCCCGGACCACCCGGACGAGGTCTCACCGGAAGTCGAACGGGTCGGAGAAGAAGTCCGGCAGGACCCGGGACCGGACGAGGGGCTAGTCGTGGTGTAGGGCGTCACGCAACACCTACCCCTACAGTCTCTCCATGTCGGGAGCCGGGCACTTCAGAAGGTCAGACAGGTGCGTCCCGCTCGGGTCCTTGTCCTACCTCGACCTGAGGTGGTACATCTAGTAGACCGGAAACTCCAGGTAGTGGACACATTTTCCTCCTGGTTCGAAACACCGAATAAGTGCAAGGGTTACCTGTTTTTCACTCCTTTGTCCATGTCACTATTAGGAAACAAAAAAAAAAATTTGTTCAGTGCGTGGAACGTCCTAGAATCAGGGGGGTGGGGTGGAAACAAAAATTTGAACTCGAGAAAGATGAACAACTGTTTTTGTTATCCGAGAGAATACCAAAGTTAAATGATACTCGAGATTTTACGGACGTATGTAGACCGCTTATATGACCTCTTAACAACGACAAGTCAACGATTCAGCACAGGTTGAGAAACACTGGGGTACTTGACGTCGTGTGGTCCGAAGGAACAGGAGATGACAGAGGATCTCAAACGAGTTTGAGTACAGATGACTCAACCACTACGGAAGGTTGGTAGAGTAGGAGACAACGGGGGAAGAGGAGGACGGGATTTATAAAGGGTCCTAGTATCCAATGTGTCTTTAGTACTAAAAAGTTAGTTGTTGTGGGGTTTAAGAACGAAGTTCCGAAAGAGTGACGCACGGTGTGACTACGAAGACGAGGTTGTAAGAGAGTCGTCGTCGGTAGTCGTCTTCCCACGTGTCCTGGGGACCCGCTCCCCCGAAGTGCACAAGTAAGGCCCAGTGTTCGAGTGCACCCACTTCCTCTGTCTACACATGTATGCACAATTGCTTTGTCTCGGTGTTTTCGTCGGACCTGCAGGAAGTTGTCTTACCAATTGGTTTCATGTCCTGCTGGTGAGTTACCCTATACTGTGCCGGAATAGGGTAGCACTTTCTATGGCCACAGATTACTGTACCTTCCTGTGTGTGTCTATAGTAAATGACTATTTTTTCTTGACATTTTCCATCGAAAAAACAAAATTTGTTTTTACATGTATTACAAAAACTAAAACGTTACCTGTAGAATTTCATCATGGAAAAATTTTTGTAAATCAACATGACACAAATACTATTTTTCATTATTTCGACAAAGGTAGACCCTCCTGTCTATCAAACAGAAGACCCAATTGAACAGGTCTTCTCTCCACGTAACACTCGGAAAGATACTCCAGTCAATATGATGACTGACACCAAAGGTTTGAAGAAAAGATTTAGTACGTGCCAAGAGATGATACTCTACTCTCGTCTTGTGAAAGAGGGTGTAAAAGGTTGTCAATTAGTTTGTTCAATAACTAAAAAAGGTTCAGATAATTTATAACTGAATTCTTAGGTAAATCAACGGAGGAGATTCTTTGTTCAGTAAAACAAAGAAACAACATATTAAGGACAATAATAGGTTTAATTCAGTCGATAAAGTACTACTAGTTTCGGTATAAAAATGTATTCATAAAAACATTAAGTCGATATTTTATGAGGTATTTATAAAAGGTCCACTACGATCACCATTTTTTGGTTGGACGGTTGTGTCCTCTACATTCTCTGCACCCAAGGTAGGGACCCAGCCCTTCTAGGGCAACCTCCTCCCGTGCCGTTGGGTGAGGTCATGAGAGCGAAACCTCTTAGAGTACCTCTCTCCTCGGACCGTCCCATGTCAGATATCCCAACGTTTCTCAGCCTGTGCTGACTTTACTGAATCGTGTTGTGTCGTGTGTTTCTACAATTTTATATCTGACGTAAGTTTTTTATAAACACTTCATTACGGAATTCATTCGTTCGTTTACTTACGTGTTTCTTAGAACAAAATTGGGAAGTTTCATAAAACCTTAATAAAATTTGTCTTTATAAAATAATTTTTAAGACCCCTGAAGGGACCGTCAGGTCACCAATTCTGAGCCGTTTAAACTGGGGACCAGTCCCTTGATTCTAGGGTGTAAGGGAAGTGTGTTTTTCGGTTTTTTGTTTTTCATCTTCGTTGTGACATTGCCTAAGTTATTTCTGAAATTTTTCCCAGGTGTAATTTTTTACAAATTTTATAAGACTTCACTATGTCATATAAAAATGTAAAAAGTGTGGGTCAGAAATTTTCACTTTAGTAACTAAGGTATAGTGTTGTCCTGTTGACAAGAAGAATGGGACCTTCTAAAGAAGCGCCTCAACAGGGTGGAGGAGTGAGCGTGGTGCTTGACGTACAAGTCGTACCAGTATTACGGCGACTTGCAGACCGACTAAAACCCCCAGTCCTAGAGTTTCATGAGCAGTTTTACTCCGAAGGGAACGTGCAGAGAGGACGAGTAGTCGGCGGACTACGGTACCGGCTCGACATCCTACGAGTATAGAGACAGGTCGTACTTCACCTTTCCCTTCCAGAACGTCTTCTCGCTCCGCCCCTACTGGTCGCTCCTGTGCCCAAAGGGTCCCCCGCCCACGCCGGCCCGCGAGGACTGCACCTGCCTCATCTCAAGCGTCCCGACCAGGTGCTTGAGTGCCGTCAGGACCACCTTCGCTCTGCCGCAGCTCCTTTGGAGGTGAAGACAGAGTATGTCATACGCTCGTCGACGGAATTACTACGGTCCCTCTTAGTCCCTTCACTAGGAGAACCCCTTCTTTATCATTTGTATATTCTGTAGCCCTAGAAATAGGTCCGTATCCTACCTGCGCAGGAGTTTGGACGGGAAGAAAAGACGAAGAACTGTCACCGACGAGACAAAGTCCTCCCACGACTTCGATAAATTTTTTAGAAAGTCCCAAGGAGGTTGGTGTGGATCCTACATAAGTAGAAGAAGTATTGTATAAAATTTTTCGAGGAGTGGTTCTCTAAGAAACTACTAGAGGTGACCTTGAGGACTTTCGTGTCTTGTGTAGAAGACGGGATAGTATACGTAGTAGAACCGTCTCGACATAAAATGGAATAGACTGTTAAATCGAACGAAATATAGACGATTATTCTCAAGGTTGGTTTTAATTAGTAAAAACAAGTTTAATAGACGTATTTAAGTAAAGATTTTAAGTTCATTGAGGTTTCATTTGGGTTTAACCAATTAATACTTTCTTACTACTTAACTCATATTCTATACTGTAAAATAGTGGGACTTTGAATTGACATTTTCTCGTTAACCTTAGTGTTCCAATTCAGAGAAAGTTTTCTTCAAAAGGGTGGAACAATTGTAGTCTTTGTCACCGTGTACAACACTTCCCCATGATCGATCGGGGGAACCTTATATTCGTAGTCTATATCTTAAGTAAATATAGTGATCACCATTTTAAGTTAAAACAGTAAAAAGGACTCTACTATATTTCATTATATAATATTATCATCATTTATAATAATAAAAAAACTCGTTTTATCGTAAGAACAACAAATTACAATGGACTTACTTTTACACAACCCTTAAATAGTAAATGAAAGGTGTTGAAAAGGAAGTGATCAGAGGAAATAAGAAATTTGAGAAACATCGTGTAAGAAGAGTAGATATTGAATCCTCTTTCCACAAACACCCGGTACAATCTTAACACGGACTGGGTCTCTCTCCCAAGTCACGTTCAGTCGGTAGTCGTCGTCGTCGTCTTCGTTTAAGAAGTTTAGAAGATGAAGTTTTTTTTGGAGTGGTCAACCAGGTACATGAGTTTGAAACTTTTCCTGTCATACTGTTTCAGTGAGTAGACGAACTAAGAAGGTTTGATTCATAATTATACACTCGTGACGAGTGTGTAAAGAGTATTAACGAAGGTTGGAAATTTTTTAATGAATACAATGATACAACTCATCTTGAAAAGTACGTATTTACTTCCTGTGAATCAATGATTCAAGTTCTCGTTTCGTATACTTACAGATACTTAGTCGGACGGTCCGTCGAAATGGACGAAGAGTCGTTTATTTGTAACATTCTTCTCCTTTGCAAACTCCAGTTTGTTTCCATATTCATACTTTTTCTCAATAAGAAATGTAATTGCTTTTTGTACCATAAATTGTAAAGTGTAACCTACAATGGTTGTTTATTTGTACTTATAAAAATTCTTTTATAATCAAGAGGTCCATTTATAAAAGATCCTTATCTTTTAAAATGAAATGTCCACTTTATCAAGATATTCGTTTAATAAAAGATTAAAGTATTTGAATTAAGATAATGGACGACGTTAACGAACCAGACGTTAATAAAAAAGCTTCAGAAGAGAAAGGTTTCTAAAGGACTTTAATAAAGTTGTAGAATTTAATATTTGACTGTTTACTTACGATTTTAAAGTCTAATATTGTATGTCTTTACTACTGTTTTTTATTAAATTTAATGGAAGAGACATCTCCGTTTAGAACTGACAGCTCAAATTTCCTTTCTTCGTCACTGTACATATTTGGTTTAGTTGCAACCTTTTGGGGGTTTATATGTACTGGATCTGATAAAGTAGTGAAAAGTATTTCATATAGATGGAAACTTTGATTGAAGTATATTCGATTATCATGTCTCCAAACATGACCGTCTTTTGGGTTACCATGTTTTACCGGTTCCTACTATTATTTAGTCCTACCCGAAAAGACTATTTGGTTGGTTCTTCTTTTTGGATGGATGACTACCTAAAGTGAAGATTCATTCAGGAATAAATAAAAGATTTCGTTTATTTGTCATATACGATGAAAATCCAAAATCCAAGATATATAAATTGATAGTCCGTAGTAGTGTAATTTGAAAATAGGAAGTAGATTATATTTTAATCATTGATTTCTTTAAATAAGGAATAAGTTAATGACTTGACGAAATTCATTGTGTATTCAAATATTATATGAATATATAATTATTATTAATTGTATTAAATTATATATACTAATTAATATATACTATTGTCGTATGTAAAACTGACTATCTTTCAACAACATTAAAGTCGACCTGTTAAACAACTAAGTACAAACGAATTAACAAAAAAACTACTAAAGACTATCACTATTGACTAATTTTAGTTTAAATGCTTTGATGATTTCGTATAACTTTCTATAGGTTCAATAAAACACCAAGTCAAACGATAATCTGTTCGGTTCTAGTGTTTATCCGCATTCAACTTTTATGATATAGTTTGTCTAAAGTTATTTCGTACTATGTACATCTCTTTAAAGTTTTCTTTTTTAAGAACTGTTCCTTTTAGTGGGGTGACCGATGAACTAGTGTATCTCCGTATGACGAATATTGTACCCTGTTGCCTGACAAGTTTTAACCCTTTGTTCATACAGTTCCGACATACAACAGTGGGACGAATAAATTGAATACACATCTCATGTTGTACACTTTACGACCCGACCTACTTAGTGTTCGACCTTAGTTCTAACGACCCTCTTTATAGTTGTTGGAGGTTATACGTTTACTATGGTGAGGTACCACCTTTCATTTCTCCTTGATTTCTCGGAGAACTAATCCCACTTTCTCCTTTCACTTTTTAGACCGAATTTTGAGTTGTAAGTTTTTTGATTATAGTATTGTAGATCAAGGTAGTGAAGTACCGTTTATCTACCCCCTTTTCACTTTTGTTACCGTTTAAAATAAAAGAACCCGAGGTTTTAGTGACGTCTATCACTTACGTCGGTACTTTAATTTTCTACGAACGAGGAACTTTCTTTTCAGTACTGTTTGGATCTGTTGTACGATTTTTCGTCTCTGTAGTGAAACGACTGTTTCTAGGTATACCAGTTTCGATACCAAAAAGGTCATCAGTACAAACCTATACTCTCAAAGTGGTATTTCTTCCGACTCGTGGTTTCTTAATTACGTAAGTTTAACACCACGACCTCTTCTAAGAACTCTCAGGGAACCTGATGTTCCTCTAGTTTGGTCAGTTAGGATTTCCTTTAGTTGGAATCTATAAGTAACCTTCCTGACTACGACTTCAACTTCGAGGTTATGAAACCGGTGGACTACGTTTCTCGGTTGAGTAACCTTATTCTGAGACTACGACCCTTTCTAACTCCCGTCCTCCTCTTCCACCCGTTGTCTCCTACTCTACCAACCTACCGTAGTGGCTGAGTTACCTGTACTCAAACTCGTTTCAGACCCTCTATCACTCCCTCTCCCTTCGGACCTCACGAAGTCAGGTACCCCAGTGTCTCTCAACCTATACTGAATCGTTGACTTGTTGTTGTCAGTCTTTATATAAGAATAGATTTATTGAACCCCTAGTCCGATACTATAATGTGGATCAAACTTAATCTATGGGAGTTGGGGAACATTATATGATATAATCAGCCAGAAGTCTAAACAAGGAAGAAGAGTAAATTCGTTGAAGAAAAAAAAAACTTCTTAATTGAGTTTCGACGAGTCTCCTGAGAAGACGGTTAAGGGTCGTTTCGAATCGATTTAGTTTGTAGTGTGTCACGGTAAGTTTTATTCAAGGGATTGAAATGGAAGTTTTTTAAATTTTTATTCCATATACAGACGTACACGTGGTCGTTTAAATTCACACAATATGTGTGTCCGTGTGTATGTGGTCGGTACTTAAGTGTGTACTACACTAGTTTTCCAGGATCCTTTTCTATTTTCGTTTTCGAGTTTTAGTTGGGTTTTCCCATAGTATCACTGACATATTTTGAGTAAGTGAATTTTTACCACCACCCATACGACATACTGAGTCCCTTGAGTTTAGTCCCGAGACATTGTTGAATTTCCCCACCCTATCCCTCCTTCTACCAAGTTCTACCTCCCCTGTATACATATGGATACCGACTATGTACAACTACAAACCGTCTTTGGTTGTGTTAAGACATTTCGTCAATAGGAAGTTAAATTTCTATTTATTTAAATTTTAAAAAATTTACCACCACCCACCCCTTCACTTCAAGGGGAGTCGTCAGTCGTGTGACTGGAGTCATCTTTACCGTCGGCTGGACGGTCTTTCTACCCCCTTTTCCGGGTCGTATCGGTTCTTGATTTCTTTGTTTCGTCTCTTTTCGATAAACCGTAATAGTCGTCCGTCAGAGTATTCTCTTTTTCAGGGAGAAGAATAAAGTTGTCACCATATTAGTAATCCTGTCAAATTGTCATACTAGTTGAGAAATTCTTCAGTTTCTTCTCCAATTTTCTAAAAAGTTTTAAAGTTTATTTTAGTAAAAAAATTCAAAACTCAAAAAAAAAAAAAATTCTCAAGGTATAGACCCTTGTGTAGGATTAACTTATAGTCGTAACTCGAATCCGTATAAAGTCCTGTGTTTCGGGACCCTTATTTAAGACTCAGTTGACCGACGGTTCCGGAGTCCGTCTGTCTGTGTCATCGTGTCGAGGTCCTGAACGACCGATAGAATAGTCGGCCTGACTCTTAATTCCAGTCTCCGAAGACCTTACGACAGGTATAGTGAGACGTTTGTGTCGAAGACAGTCTGTGTGTCTAAGTGTGAGAGAAAAACCTGGACAGAGACTGGGGAAGAACCGAACGGACGACGGACGTCGGACGTCGGACCCTGGTCAATCAGTCGCTCACTTTAATTCGGGTCTTTTGCGTGTCTCGTCTACTAGGGGAGGACTCGTCGTCTGTCTTCCTACTTACATATTTTATAAGGGCTGTTCCCATGACCAAACGTTTTCAACGTTTAAGTTAAGACTTTAAACTTGCGTTCACAAATAACATCATAAATGTGTCGTTTATTAGGAAGTTAAAGGCCCTTTGGTTTTGTTTCGGTTTAGTTCAACAGGTGGTCGTCATTTACACGGTTCTACATAAACATTTTACTTGAGATTTTTGGTCCCAAACAAACCCAAAAAAGTTAAGTGGAATATATACTTTGACGATGTCTTTCGAAATTCAAAGTTTCTGTCTCATCTTCTCTTTCATACTTACCTTGTCCATAAACTTATAGTCATATTAGTCACATTGGTTCGATCAATCCTTTTATGGTTTTGTGGAGGGATTCCTGACTAGGTCGACGACGGGGTGAGGACTCAACGGGTGGAGAACGAGGGTGTAGGAAGGGAGGAGTACGCCCTCGATTTTTAAATTGGACACGTCATAACATTTCATTAGTTAAAATTTTTTGCCACCGAGTCCGACCCCGTTTCCCTGTCCGTCCGACGTGACCCTGGATCGGGGTCTAAGAACCGTGACAAGAAGTTCGTCCTCAAACGAGACTAGATACGGAATTGAAACAATTCATAAAGTCTTTAATGTGGGATCGTCTTTTCTTATCCGGAAAACCCTCAAATGATTTACCTCTTCGTGTCTCGTTATCCCAATTTTAGTACCCGAGACTTTTGGGTCCGAACTTTGAGGTAAGACGGTAAAGGATTTGTCGATATTTTAAGATCTGTAAAATATCTTTGGACTCGAATCACTGTATACTTTACACTTTTTACTTGTGTGACGGAAAGTCTAAGCACCGTCGATTTGACGAATCGGGTCAAGGACCGTATCGTTTCACTAAGTATATACGTTCTGTGGTGATTCGCGACCAATAATCATCGACACAGTCACTAGCATTGTCCTCTAAGTACGTTGACTTTACTAAGTTAAATGGACAGAAGGAAATAAAACACAAAACGGTTACAAGAGACTTCCCGTTCCAAGTCTGCGAGTTTGACTTTTAACTTTTCTTTTCAAAATTTGTGAGGGAATTTACTAGTAAAAGAACTTCTATGCATGAAGTGTTTTTAAAGAAGACTCTCGAACAGTCCTTCATCGTCTTCGTAACGATGAAATTACTGTTCACACCAACTTGATGGGGACCCCTTTTCTCCTGACTAAAAGTTACCGAGAGTGTAAACCCTTCTTCGGTTCGTGAGTCTGACTGAACTTAGACCTACACCCGACACAGGGACCACCCACCGAGGCTGTCGGTGGTTCGACCTTAGTGTGTTCTCTGAGTCAAACCACTTCAGTCCGTGGGGAAGGAGGTCCAGTCCTTTAAGGAACTTGCACGTCGGTCCTGCAGTCAGAGTTGCCCCGAGTTCGGTCCTCTGGGAGTAAGGAAGGTGTCTGGGTAACGTCGGGGGATGGGGTGCGACTCTAGGAGGTGGGAGGGTGTTAGAGTGTAAGACAAGTACATAGTAAACAGAGAAGGACGAGACCTTTGAGGCTCGTAGACAGAGAAGGGAAAGAAAATAGGGAATTTAGGTTAGACAGTGGCTCAAGTCAACTAATGACTAACTTTGTTTAGAACCTAAAGGGGTTTGAACATGAGTAAAGAAAAGGAACTTGTTTGTTAGAAGTATTTTATGAATGTCACATGAAGAGAAAATGACTAAAGACTCATAGGGTACTTAGAAGGATCTAACGTTTTATGAACATACATTCGGACGTATCAAAATTTATAGCCAACTGTTAATTATAGAGAATTGTTGAACGAGAGGGATTGGTCAATTATTCACCTTTCATTTAGTAACCATTGAAGAAATGTAAGGTATTTTTTTTTTTTTAAGATACATAGACGTACACATATGTCGGCGGAAGACATCAAATAGGTCTCCTGTCACCTCTTAAGAGACCGAGACAGGGTTCAACACTTTAAGGAAAAAGGAATTCTTGATAAATATAGGGAGAACCTGAAAGGTGACTAGTTCATTCTGTCATTTCAATTCGTTTTAGCTGGTTCGAAGACAAAATTACTTTAATACTTTTCTTGAAAGTCAAAGATTTCTCGTATATAATTATCTTGAATTTACACTTTAAAGAACTTTCTGTTATGTTCACGACTTTTCTTTATTTTATCTTGAATTTAAATAGGTATATTGTTAAAAAGACTACCAAATCTATTCCGCTCTCTCTTTCTTCCCGACCTCCCACGGTCCGGTCGTCCGTCTAAGACTCGTTCCCGGGTCGTGGGACACCGTTTCCCACTAACGGACCGTCCGTCTCTCGTCCAAATCCTTTCCTTTACGTCCGTACAAGAAAATTTAGTCCCTTCCTTCTCCCTTTGCAATCTGAACTCTGGGATTTCCTCCGTCCTCGCCTGTCGGATCACACGAATTCTTCCGAAGTTATAGAGTTCCCGTAAAAAAACAACAAAAAAAAGAATAAGAATGCATAACGAAAAATAAAGATGTCCAATATAAGAAAATTCACCTTAGGAATTTTAGATACCTAAAAGTCATCGAGTTAAAAGTCATCGAGAAAGCTCTAGTTAAAGTATTTTCAAACATCGGTAACCGTGAGGGTAGTCAATGTATATTCTGACGGTCCTAGTCGAAGTGGGGTAGTTCCCAGAAACTGAAGTATCTCTCACTGAGACCTTAGTGTTTGTGGTCGTTCAGAAACACCTACTTTTGGGTACTTTGCGACCCAACGACCCTCAAAACAGGAAGAGATTTTGGATAAGTCTGTCTTTCACGTACGCACGCACGAGTCAGCGTAGACTGAGAAACGCTGGGCTGTCTGACATCGGCCCGTCCAAGGAGACAGGTACTCTAAAGGGTTCTTTCTTATGACCTCACCCAACGGTGGAGGAGGAGGTCCCCTAGAAGGGGTGGGTCCCTATCTTCGACACAGAGGGTGTTGAGAGCGTAACCGTCCGTCTAAAAAATGTTGACTCGGTGGATCTTCTCCCCAGTAGTCACCGTACTACCAGTGGCGGACGTGTCTTCTAGAACTAACAAGAAGTTCGTAAACGTAGGACTGAAAAAAAAAAGAAATAAAAGACAAAAGAGGTGATCTTATCTCTGAGGTTTTCCCGTCCCTTCTAGACAAATCGAGTGGTGGCGTACAGTCCGTGGATCTTTTATGGACCAGTGTCCTCCACGGTGGAGGTATGACTACCTTACTTCCTTCTTTCCTCACTTCCGTGTAGTAGAGGGGACGGTCGGCAAGGTTCAGGACTTCCGAATCAGACACTGTAGGCGTAGTCACTTCGTTACGTTGAGTCATGTCTCTACGATGGTCACGTCGAACGAGTTTTTGTGTTAAATATAATAAAGGTTCAATTTTATTAAGTTTAATGTAAACGGATATGTACTACATACCGAGACTGGTCCTTGAACCCTACCCGTTGTTCCTTTCTTTTAGGTAGGTAAAGACGGGGACTTCTGAAAGAGGAAGGAGTGGAGCTCATGACCACCTTTATAGTGGTAGGAGAGAGGAGAACTGGAAAACCAATTTGTGATCGTGTACAAAAATGGTAAGAGTCAGACATAAGAAGGACCAGAAAGTAAAGGAAGGGTGACGGTGGTCCTTGAAGAAAAAGAACAGGAAAGGAGGATTGTATATACGACAGTACCATTCTTTCCTGTTTACCAGGGAGAGAGTAACGACCTCAAGGATCTTGTCCACAGAAGGACTGAAAGATACGACTTAGTCTTGAATCCTGGGTGACATCTCGAATCCCGGGAGATGAGTATAAGACATTATCGGATATTCCCCTTTCTTAGACTTTTTTCTTACTTATACTCATATACATATTGACTGAGTGAAAAGATATGGTAAACTTTGATCGTGTTGTAACATTCAGTTGAGATGAGGTTGTTTTGAAAAAATTTTTGTCTTAAACGAGAAAAATTCATTTTTCGAGACTTCAGGATCGGTTCGACATCGTCGTATGCAATCACTATGATGTCGAATTGTCCGAAACCACAGACAAAAGTAGTATGTGGTGACGAGGAGACCTTTTGACAATATTTAAGTTTTGTTCTGTTTTGTTTTGGGTGTTCAAAAAGTCTGTTTTGTAAATAACCATTTCCGACGGCCACGGATCTCGAAGGATGGAACCGCGATTCCGAAGAGCTTGTGTAGGACTCGGATGTGGGACTCCGCTACGTCTAGTGTTCTTTCAGTCCTCGTCCTGAGTTGAAGGGACTCTAGAGTGCGGAATACTGTGCCTTAGTTGCTGACGTCCTACCGGGACCTCCTATGGTCATATAATTGTGTTGACGGCGAACTAGGTCATAACGACCCTTGTGAGACTTACCTTAAAGTATCCAGACCAAATACCTAATCAACGATAAAGTCTACGAAAAATTGAAAAGACGTAAAAAAGAAAAACGGATCTCCGATGTAATTCTTTCAAATAAAAATACATTCTCGTTTCTTTTCAATAACTTTCCAAAATTCAGACCGTCCTGGACCCTACCCTACAAAAGATATCAAGAAGTACAAGAAGATCTGGTTCCTTTAAAATCGAGTATTCCTATTACCTTATGATGAAGAAAAAAGGAAGAACGTTGGGTTATAAGGTGTTGTGTAAGTCTCTGAAGTCCTCAAGGAAGTCTAGGGAAATTAGAGTGTTCCACAAACTAAACCCTATTATAGGAAGTATATTCGTACACGACGACACACAACACGACAACGACGTCGGTGCACAGACTGAGAAACGCTGGGATACTTGACGTCGGGTAGTCCGAGGAGACAGGTACCCTAAGAGGTCCGTTCTTGTGATCTCACCCAATCGGTACAAGAGGAGGTCCCCTAGAAGGGTTGGGTCCCTAGCTTGGGCGTAGACAATACACAGGACGTGACCGTCCACCCAAGAGATAGTGATCACGGTGGACTCTTCGGGAGTATATTCGTTTACACTGAGCTAAATCAAGTCCTTTACCCAAGACTAAACGATGTTGACATCGATTCTAGTACTACGTCAATAAAATTTTTATGAGACGAACTCCTCGAATGTCCTAATACCCCCTCTTAAAGGTACTTTTTAGTCGATTATTATATTATCTTCTCGTTGTCTAATACTTACTCCACGTCTCTGGAAAGGTAGAGGGGATCAATAGAATTTCGTTCACTAGATTTAAAATACACAGAATTAAAGAAGTTTGTTTACTTTTCAAACGTGACCTACTCGATATTCTGGAAACATTGGATGCTAAGGTGTTGAGACCTTACGGTAGAGGGTGAGATTTAGACGATTCCTATTACTTGATATTATGAACAGGGGGTATTTTGTATTGACCTCAAATGTAGATTAATAGTTTTTGTTCTTACTCGTACGGTAGTTTACAATAGACCTCAGAGAAGAAACCCCGATGACTACCCTGACTTTGACTTGTCATCCGATTCGTAATTTAGACAGGTGAATTTTTTCTAGTCAAAAAAATTTTCGGGATAAATTAGTTTCTGTAGAGCTACAAACTTATTAACTACTTCATTAGATCAAACCAACGATAAGTCGTACTTACATAGGTCGGGACCTTACAAGTGATTTTACACTTACTTTTACCGGAGTCAACACCCTTTCTCAGGACCAAGAAGTCCAGTTCCCGTCGGGAGAACGGAGGACCTTCAGGAGTCGGACCGAAAGAGATGATAACTAACTCTTCACACGATATGATACTGTCGTGTGAGTTTCGATACTCGGGTGTTTGTTGGTTGTGTCTAATAGGATTTATTCCCTTTTATTCTTGCGTATATAAACTATAAGACTTACAAAAATTTTCTCTAAGGTTATACACGTACTGAAGGTAACATCCTTAAGTCTTAAATAGTTTGTTTTATTACTTCGGTTGTCCCATTACTGTCCTGGACCCCTTTCGTACCGGCGAGAGGTCGAAGGGTCGGAGTGGTAGACGAGTAGGGACACGAGACGGGAACCTTTACTCCCACGGTTGGTGAAGGGTCTAACTGTGGTTGGTTGACGGACCCTTCTCAACGTAGGGAGTAGGATCGGTTACGATCGGCGACCACTGACCTCGTCCCTCTGTCATTAATTTATAAAGGTAGAGTTTCCGGTGATCGGTCAGATGATGACACGAATAGAATATAAACTTTATTCAAGGGAGTTGAAGGACGGTTAAGATTAAATAGGTAAGAAGTTCGAAGTTCAGAGAAGAAACGGTCAACTCGGGTATAACGACCGTCGTCATTAACGATATAGGAAGTTTTCGACACACTGAAACGGGTTCAGTGAATCGGAGAGTCCAGGAAGAACCCTTACTTTGTTCCAATGGAGACTTCAAGGAAGGTCAGGATTTTCAGTCGTCGGACACCAGGAAGTCACAAAGAGTGTTCCGTTTCCCAACCACACCTCAGTTAATTTTTAGTAGTTATTTAATACTCTCGGTCTTAGACTAAAAAAGTTACGGGTTAGAAGATCCGATTCACTTAGACGTATTTTGACACTTATGATTGTCTTCCTCCTTCTGTGCGGTACTTCTGAAAGTCGCCGAGAAGAGAATCCGGGTACCCCACTCCTCGAGAGGTGTACGGGACAGATAAGGTTTGTATAAGATGGATTAATCGAGATACCGGACAAGGGCCGTAAGGTAAAAGAGAAAAAGGGGGTCAAAATAACTCTTTATTAACTGTATGTAGTGACAAATTCAAATGTGTGTGTCGTACTGTGGAACTAAATGTATATCACACTTTACTACCGGGGTTAGCCGAGTCGATTGTAGGTAGAAGAGTATGTCTACGTCGTGTTTCTTTTCTTTCCTTTTGTTTTTCCAAAGAGAAACACTACTCTTGGGTCTCCTACATGGACCATTGAAAGGATGTGTGGTGTGTCCTACCGTCCCAGTGGTACTCAATGTGGGTACCATGAGTAAATAGAATAGAAGGTCGTAGAGACCTGGTGGAAAGAGATTATGGGAAGGGGTGGGAGACGGAGACCCCTGGTATACATACTAGAGAAAAAGATACTCAACAATAAAAAATTATTAGGTGTATACTCTGGTATGTCACAAACAGGAAGGACTTAGGGAAATTCCCACCACGAGGTCTAAGGTTTTGTCGTAATCCGACACGTGGGGTGTCCGGTTCTATACAGGTTTGACTACTGTCCCCACAGTGCTTGTCCGGACACTGGGACTGGTTGGGTCGTCTTATTCCTCCCCCCCCCCCAGAAGGGTGGAGTCGTTCAACCCCCCTTGTCTACTACGAGAATCCTTGATCTACTCCCTTTGGGTCGTCTCTTATTCAACAAGAGGTTCCTTGAATCGAGATTTGTTTATCGATTACTTAGGTATTTTTTTTTTTTTTATCGAACGGTAGGTATTCATTAATTACCCAGGACCACCCACCACTCTCGACACCTAATCAAGTGGATTACGAACACGTCTCGAAGGGACCACCGAGTCACCCATTTCGTAGACGGAGGTTACACCCTCTGGACCCAAGCTAGGGACCCAACCATTCTAGGGGACCTCTTTCTTTACCGTGGGATGAGGTCATGAGAACGGACCTTTTAGGGTACCTGACTCTTCGGACCATCCGATATCAGGCACCCCAGTGTTTCTCAGCCTGTGCTGACTCGCTGAAGTGAAGTGAAGTGAAGTTACGAACACGTTTGAGATCCCTGGGTCCTGACACTCGTACAGATAAAAGTCTATTCCTACGATTCCGGTTCTCCTACTTTGTCGACGAGTTTCAGTATTTCGAACAGTCTCACGTCCTACGAAACCTTTTCTTACGTTCTGATTTGTAAAATTCTAATTTGTGTTAAATTCTTTTACTAACGAAAAATTTTTACAAAAATTTGCAAAAGTCTTTTAACAGTTTAACAGATGTAGATGATATCGGAACTTTCACTCTTTCGCTCACAAGTGTAAAAGGAATCCTTTTGTGGGATAATGGTAAAAGTTTTACAGTCATTCTAGAACTTTCCCGTCCGTGAGTGGAGACCCTTTTAGTCAAACGTTTATGAGAGACGGTTTCACACTTCTATCTGAGCCGACGCCGACCAGAAGGAGGCCCCTTCGGAAGGGCCTCCCAAGAACAGCCCCTGTGGACCTGTCTGCGAACCGACGGGACCCCATCGACGACCGGGTGAGGGACACCGAAGGGGGTTCCCGAGAGACCCCTGGACGGGGCCCCGGTCGTCCCTCTTCCCCGTCAGGGGGCACTAGACGTCCAGGAAGTCGAATCGCGTCTTGTACCACTAACGAGGACCCGAACCAAGAAGAATGGTCCTACCTGTGTGTCTTCGGTGATCACCTGGTCTCTACGACCACTGGTCCCTCAGGTCCCCGACGTCTTCCAGTCTCCTCTTTCTCCTCACTGAGGCATAAGGATACCTTTCTCTTTTTATGTCCATACTTTTTTACTTCTGGTATGTCAGGATACAGTAAAAGTTCATTTTTTCTTTTAGACCACTTTATAGGTAATATTTTGCCTACCTTGCAAATCATTTCTAGAATAAAAGATACACACGTAAGATCATATGATCTTTTTATGAACGAAAATCATAAAATTATAAAAAGTTTACCTTATATTAAAAGAGGTTTTACAGAAATCGTGTTTGATGACTAAGGGTAAAAATATCGGGTAAACCAGAATAAACTAAGGTGTTCCCACTTTATAACACCAAAATACTGTCTTCGACCCAGAGTTTGATACAGTATAGTGACGAGTATGATGATTTAAGAGTAATCAGACATAAAAGATTTTTTAGTCTTATCGTACGTATTACAGAGGATTTGTATGGGTTTCTTTTCTCTAAATATCTTACCACGGGTTCATATGCAACAATCTAGACGTTGTAACAGAAAATGTACTTTTTTTAATTAACTTTACTAATGACGGTTTCTCTGTAGAGATATTTATTATTTTATAAAAATTTTATAGTGGTTTTACTTTTTGTTTATTATAAAAAATTTTTCTGAGGACTAAGGATTCTTATCCGGTAACCTAAATGACCTCTGAAACTTAGGTTTAGGTCTACTGTGACCTCATTAGGTTCTTCCGGAGAGAAGGATCCTCAGGGGTTTCAATCCTCGTACTGGGAAGATCGGTTAAAAGGGGACGTGAAAACAAAAACAACTACAACATTGCCTCAGAAGTGTGTTAAGTGTTGGGTTCAGAGTAATCAATTGAAAAGTCACCTTGGTAGACCAACAGTTAAGTCGAACAGTCGTTATGTTACTACAACTAATTGACCTAGGTGGTTCATAAAGGTATGAACCTTTTAGTTTTTTGAGTTTTTTCTCCCTTTTCTTGTGTACCAGACCATGTCACGATTCTCGGGACATAAATGTAAATTCGAAGTGTCGTTGGTGAACTTTATCCATAAGAATAGTGGTCACCCAGTCTCCGAGTTACAAACACAGTAGAAACTAAACTTTACGATTTTCACGTTCTCGATACCAAGTTTGTATCCAGGTAGACTAAGGTGTCGGTTACCCAAAGTTAATTGAGTTTAAGTATATAATGGTTTAATGTGAACAAAGATTTGTTAGTCCGAATCAAATATGTGACCTTAATTAAATAGAACTTCTATACCAAATATTCAAATGTAATCTTTCGTTTGTTCTTGCATTAATGGGACGAGCGACCGACCACCATGAACTTAGTAGGTCCTATTTCCTAATATCAAGTCAGAAACCTTAACTTAAAGTTAATGAAACGCAGAAAAGATACGTGGAGACACGAGAGTCATACAAGGATTACATATATTGTGGTGGAATATTAAGCAGTGTCTATTTAATGACTATCCGAATCGTGTTACCTGTTAAGTAAAAGGTTTGACCCTGTTTGTTCCTTCGACTTAAGTGTGGACTGTCGGGGACCCCACAACGACCCAATGGTCCAAACCCCTTCTACTGCCTACGACTGTGCGGTCTTCTTTGACGACCTTGAGAAAGAAAAATAAAAAATTAAAAATAAAATATAACCTCATGTCAACTAAATGTCACAACACAATCAAAGTCCACATGTCGTATTATCAAGTCAAAATGTATACGTACATAGATAAGAAAAAGTCTAAGAAAAGGGAATCCCACATAGAGAAAAAATTAAAATAAAAAAATTAACTTCGTATCTACGAAATGTCTTAAAACAACAAAAAACAGTTTAGAGTTGTACTTAGTGGATATCCATATGTAAATTAGGTTTGAGGATTAAATAGGGAGGGGGAAGTGGGGAACCATTGGTATTCAAACAAAAGACACAGACACTCAGACAAAGACAAAACATTTATTCAAGTAAACACAGTAAAAGTTTCTAAAGTGGATGCACTGAGACAAAGAATTTCAGTTTGGGGTTTAGACACAAGTATGTATTAAATACTTAGAAATCCTTCCATGTTTCCCTCTAGGAAAGTCGTAATTCCTCGTCTTTGGTATAAGACGGTCGTCTCTTCTCCCGTGCCAGACAGAGTCTCCGACGACCCACGGATCTCCACTAGACCACTATCTCCTGGCCAAGGACCTAAGACTTTCTGGACGTCTAGATGTCGAGAGGTGGTTCTAGACAAATTCTAAGTCAAGATGTTCATCGACAAAGAATCAGAAATTACAAAGAGTTGTTGTGATAACTCGTACGTACGATTCAGGACAGGCTCAGAAACACTGGGATACCTGACATCGGGCGGTCCGAAGAAACAGAAACTCTAAGAGGTCGGTTCTTATGACCTCAGCTAACGGTAAAGAATGAACTTCCCTAGAAGGACAGATCCCTAGTTTGGGTGCAGAGTATACAAAGGACGTAACCGTCCTCGCGGTGGATAATGATAAATAATTGAGGACAGGAGGCCGCACCACATCTAGTCCCCAGGTTGGAGGGGTATTTCCGTCTCACCCAGTGAAGTCGTACACCAGTTACGGAGTTGAGACGGTGACGTCGTCTATGTGTCTCCTCTCTCGTACCTGTACCAGGGTACTTTTGTCCGACGTGTCCGGTATCATGACTGAGCACAAACGTTTTTCGGTTCGTTTAATCTACTTCGTAAAATTATGTTTATATTAAAATTGGTACCCCAATCTCAATGAAGGAGTAGTGGAGAAGGGTGAGGGTTTTATCTCTTGGAGAGACATAAGCCAAAACGTGTTGAACTTTCATTAATTCTTCTCAGATCATCTATTAAGATTTATTTATAAATAATTATTTTTAGTTTTACGGTAATAAAATACACTTAAAAATCCTTCTTTTTAACATAATTAACTTAAAGTATCAAAGTCAATGTATTTTTATATTATGTATTGATCTTTTCTCCCGTGAAATTTTTTCCGGTATTTTTATCTTCTAATATGCAACCTCGACTACGCCCAGACCTTAAAGAAGGATTTTAGTCAATAAGACCATGTATAATATTAAAATCATAACTTGGTGTCCTAAGGTTATATTACATCAAATACTTTTAAAAAGGTAATACGAATTAGAAGATAAATTTAACCTAAAGTTGGGAACAAGAGTTTGGGTTATAAAATAGGAGAAGAGAAATTAGAGTAATCTCGTCCTGTGTTGACTGGTCAGTCTGAAGGACCTTTAAGAAAAAAGAGGTTCTACTGTGTCACGAGATTAAAGGTCGGTTACACGGATTGTACAAACAACAAAAAAAAAAAATTAATTTCATTTTTGTCGTTGTCCTTTGTTTGACACGGATGAAGTTCTAGTCAATTCACAAATCAGAGTAATTTAGTGTATACATAGTTGTTTGATTAATCGTAGGGAGCAGACACGTCGACTACTTTAATGTGATGCTTGTCTACGTCGGTTACGGTTATGGAACCTTTGAGCACAAACAGTCAGTAAACGGTCCAACGGTCCTTCTCTCTGATACGAGAAGTTCCCTTGGCCACTACTAAGAAAGCATATTGTAGTCGTCGTTGAAGTCTTTACCAACCCAGTCAAGGACTTACGTCATGTCTCGACCCACATCTACACCATCACTGTACCCTCCCTTTTTTGTTCACTTAACTTCACTATTTAAACCACTGTTCCGGAACCGTCCGTCACCCTCTCTATAAGAGTCTTTAAGTTTCTCCATAAACGGTAGGGGGTCCGACTACTAATTTGTCGGAGGTTTAGCTGACTTACGAAAGAGGGAAATGACCATTCACTAATTAAGGAGATCTCACTGTTATTTCTGAGTAGATAACTGGAGTAGCCTCTTCCGTTACCGTGGAGTGAAGTCATGAGAACGGACCTTTTAGGGTACCTGCCTCCTCGGACCATCCCACGTCAGGTACCCCAGCGCTTCTCAACCTGTGCTGACTCGTTTAAGTGAAAGTGAAAAATGAAAGTACGTAACCTCTTCCTTTACCGTTGGGTGAGGTCACAAGAACGGACTTCTTAGGGTCCCTACCCCCTTAGACCGCCCGAAGGTAGATACCCCAGCGTGCCTCAGCCTGTGCTGACTTCGCTGAATCGTCGTCGTCGTCGTCGTGACTGGAGTATAGTTATTGGTCCTACGTTTTTGTCATATAGATACATATACGTATTGACAAGTGACCGACATGTGGACTTTGATTGTGTCGTAATATTTAGTTGATATGAGGTTATATTTTTTAAAATTTCATTGGTCCTACGTAACGACACATCAATTACTCTATGAGGTAGTAATTAGAGATTCCTTTCTTAATTCGTGTTTGGGAACAAAAGGTGTACACCTTTGGGACCCCTCCCCCCTATCCTTTCGTGGAGTATGCATAAGAGAGTGTGTCTTTCGGACAAAATGTTATCGTCCAGTGTACGGTCCGAATCGTGGGTCGGTATGGCTTTAGACACTAAGTTCTTTATACATAAAATTCTAATTTAAGGTTTCAGGTGTAAATCTTCTCATCGACTTTCTTCTCTCTTGAAGTTTTGTTTGAGGTAGGTATCCCTATTTCACACGTACGGGGTGGGTTTAACATTGTTAGTAGAAGTATTTGTTTACAGTTCTTCCGTCGAATTGTAAGTCTTGTAGTTTGCAAAAGTAAGGAGGTTTCGACTTTTTAACAAGTTATTTTAAAGTTTTTAGTCCGGAACTTTTACACAAAGGAAAGTGAACCGTCCTTCGTTATAAATGTCTTGTCAGGGGACCCTGTCTGGTCCCTTCGACCTGTTTCATCATCTTTTTGACACGGAGGGACTCACCTCCCTTTCCCGTTCCCTCTCGACCGAAGGAAGTACTGCGGGGACGAGGGTCGAGGTTACGGTCGAGACGAAGAAAAACGTCAGTGTCGGGGCACGTCGTGAGTCGGGCAAATGTGTTCTACATAAGAAAGTGGCTGGTCCGAGACCGAAACGAAAGTGGCACAGTGGGTTTGGAGGAACGATTTAAGTCGGTACTCGAGGACTTTCAATTTCGAGGTTTGTGTGGACTGGAAGGGGACCGTAAAACGAAAAGCATTCGAGGTAAGGGTGTCTAAGAGACTACGTGACCGAACGTAGAACGAAGGACGAAGTAGGGAAGTAAACGAGTGTAAGGTCAGATGAGTTGTTCGTAAATACTCACCGGACGACATACGCCCTGTAAGAAGGTCCACGTTCCCGTCTCGGTACCCGTTTTCAGTAGTATCAGTCCGTCTCGAATGTTAGATTGTCCTTCTGATCTGATAAAAATTAAAAAGTGAGGATTAAATAGGGGGGAGGGTAGGAAAAAGGGGAAACCGTCACTATTCAGACAAGAGATACAGACACTCAGACAAAGACGAAACGTTTATTCAAGTACACATAGTATAACATCCAAGGTGTATATTCACTATAGTATACCATAAACAGAAAGAGACTGAATGAAGTGAATCATAGTATTATAGATCCAGGTAGGTACAACGACGTTTACTTTAATAGAGTAAGGAAAAATACCGGTTCATTATACGGTAACATATTTTCGTGTAAAGGAAATAGGTAAGAAGCCAACTACCTGTAAATCCAACAAAGGTACAGGACCGATAACATTTCTCACGACGACACTTGTTGACCCTCCGTACTAGAAAAACTTAATGCCAAAAGGGGTCTATATACGGGTCTTCACCCCAATGATCTAGTATACCATGAAGATAAAAATCAAAAATTTCCTTCGTAGAGATGTGACAAGTATCACCGACAGGTATCACCGACAGGGTGAACTTTAAGGATCGTTGTCACATTCTCCTAAGGAAATCCTTTTGATGAAGACTGTACGTCGAGGTTCACACTGCACACGATAGTTTCCCCCACGTGTCACGTGAGGTTCTCACTGTGGTCCCTAGGGTTAGGTCGGGGTCCTCCTTCTCTGTTGGTTCGATTTACCACTGGCACTCGACTCTCTTCGGTCGGGGTCTCTTTTGTCGTTCATACGAACCTCCGCTCCTGTCTGGTCCCGTGTAGGGTCCTTTACTTTCCCGGGTCTGACCGATCTCGTACGCCGGTCGTTCTTAGACCCCTCCCACTACGTCTACTCGGTCGCCTCCAGTCCTGCATGTCTAGCCCCCCGCACATTTGGTACGATGGATTCGGTGGTGAGAGAAGATTTCCGACCCACTGATTCTTCACTCTTATGGTAACATAAAAGTTCTCTAATAGACTTTACGTCCTACTCCCTGTCCAGCCTCAACCTGTCCGCCGACTAGACCCAACCCAGTCTCTCACCGGGACGCCTATTTTTCGTCTAGTTAGGGCTTCGTAGAGGCTCTCTCTTGGGTGTCCGAAGCAGAGGATCACCCTGTACTCCGACTTCCTTTCCCTCGGGTGTCCGAGGACTGAGTGGAATAGTTATTTGGTATCGGGTCCCCTCCGGTCCTAGGTCTTCTCGTGGGAAATTTAAACAGGTGTCGAGTGAAAGGTTCTGGTCCAATAAGTCAGTATTGGTGCGGGTCTACACCCCAAACGTTGTAATGTACTGGTAAGTACCCCTGACCCGACGAGGTTAAGAGGAGACTTCGGAAGAAATTCCGTCGTCGAGGAGGAATAAGGTTTCGGGTCTGTACCCGTTCGGCTGTCGTCAAGTCTAAGGTCCGGCCGATGACTAGAGGTGTCACGTTCCGTCAAAGTCGAGAGACGTGTTCGCCTTCTACGAATTAAATTTAAAAACAATGATTCTCGGGTACGACCAGTGGGAGGTGTCTTGTTCCTTCAATGGAGATTTCCAGTACCGTTGGAGTCAGGACCCCTGGGTTTTGTGTTCCTTGAGAGGAAAAGGACTTTTATTGACGGAACGATTTCGATGTCGTGGCCTGTGTTTACGAATTGTATGATGCAATTAAGAAAGAATTTTTTATTCCACCCGCACTAGGTATGGAAAGAATCTAAGTCGTCCGTTAAGTCACTGTTGAAACTTTATTCTCGTTACAACTATGAAATCTCGACCCTCTAAAATTGAAATTCTTAATAGTGAAAAACTAAGAGTTAAAAATATCGTTTGACAATGTCCTACGAAATACTGATTGATTTCTCGTTTTGAAACCCCTGATATTTAAGATTTATAGACACGAAAATTTGGAGAGATGGTCCTAATAGTGACTTTAGACTCACGTATGTCAATCATAGAGGAGTTTAATTTATAGTAAGGGAGAATTACCGTCCAGTGTTCCTTTAGTCTATTTACAAAGTTATAAAACAAGGTCTTTATACACCTTATGAAAGGTCGAGAAGGATCTTAGGTGTAGTGTAAGTATGACGAGTTTATCAAGCGTGTTACTGAAGTAGAAAAATACTTATATAAATGCCTTTTATACCACTAAGAAGACGTCTCAATGTTCTCTGTTCACTAAGGAAAAATAGGATATTTTTCGGTAAAGCAAAAGTAGATGAACGTCTATTTATGACACATAAAGACACTACGCCAAATCGAGTATAAGCGATTACCTTCTATTACAGTCACATTTTATCCCCAGTGGATCTGGGGGTAAGTGGGGACGTTCAGACGAGTCGAGTCGTACTTATGTTCGGGACAGAACAATGTCAAAGGAACAAATGAAGGGAAAGAGTTATTGAGTAGTCTGAGAAATGAAAGGATATCAAGGAAGGGCAGTTCGATGGAGAAGGGGAATTTGGTCAGGATATTAATGACATCACGCCATAAGTAGTCTTAAGTCGAACAGAAAAATTGATTCGAACATACAAACAATCCTGACAATATCGAAATCGATCACGGCATTCACAACTAACCAAAGTGAAGTTGTGTAAAAGAAGGGTATTCAGGCAAATAAAAATCACGTATTAAAACGTCGTATGTCTCTAAAAATCCTTGTGAACATAGTACAACATACTCTTTACGGACATAAAGTTGTCACAAACTAACTTTAAATGTTCATTCCACTTTAGGATGAATTAATGAATCCCTTTTTTTTGTTATTTCAGTGTAAGAGATTCTGATATATATCTAAAGTAATGATAAATCCATCATTTGTGACTACTTTGAAAGTTTTACCTGGTCCACACACCTGGGTTCAGTCCAAGCTCCTGGTTTCCGACTCAATCCAAGACCGTGGTTTCCGACACACAAATGGAGAACTGAGATGGGAAATAGTTGAGACACTAAAATCAGTTTAAGGATTCGATTAAGTGGGGTTGAGAGAGGTATACCTTTATCCATAGGATTATTGATAAAGGATGTACACGACACTTCAGTTGGTAGGGTTAATGAAGAGTCGTTATCTCACTATAACTTAGTAAAAGAATTGAAGTGACTCAAAGACAGTGGAACGGGGGTTTTACTACTCCTTTGTCCCCATATACTTACTAATCCCTTTTCAATACGTTTCCGTAAGGTGTCCTGTCAGTCCGAGTGTCTTCATTGATTTATTTACTAACTGTTTACATAAGATAGAAGAGTCTTTCTGTCCATTATACAATTTGGATACGGTGAAAATTAGTCGTGAAAAGTTTCGGTTCATTTGAGTAAATATCGTCTACGAACGACGACGACGACGACGACCGACGATGATTCAGCGAAGTCAGTACAGGTTGGGACACGCTGGGGTGTCTGCCGTCAGGTGGTCCTAGGGGGGAGGGACCCTAAGAGGTCCGTTCTTGCGACCTCACCCAACGGTAAAGGAGGAGGTTACGTACTTTCACTTTTCACTTTTCACTTCAGCGAGTCAGCACAGACTGAGAATCGTTGGGGTACCTGACGTCGGATGGTCCGAGGAGGCAGGTACCCTAAAAGGTCCGTTCTCATGACCTCACCCCACGGTAACGGAAGAAGTATCGTCCATGAATCACATGGTGTTTATGTCTTTTGTAAGAGGTGAACTTCTTGTAATGTCGTATGGTTCTTTCAGCATAGATACAGTTATCAATCCCAAGACAAATAACTTAATGTTGTATTACCTCATATGTCGTATTGGGTCTCGTAATTCTAAGATAAAACCAAAGTAGAATACATTAAGATAATTGATTATTCAACGTACGGTTTAAAGAAATTATTTTATAATCTTATTTGTAACTTCTTGATACGATCTAAAATTTAGAGAAAAAGGTGAGTAATTTGGTTTGAACAATATAGTTAGTTCGTTTAGAATACAGTAACGTCACGTATGATGAAAGTTATTTAGGTTTAATAAAGGTTACACCTTGTAAAATTTTAATTTTGGTTCGATTTTGTCCTTAGGGTACCATAGACTAAAAGAAAAGGATCTTACGATCTAACTGTTTACCAAGCACAAATAATATGTTTCTTAGAATGATATGTTTTCTTAGAATAATATGTTTCAGGTAGAGGCCGAAAACGAAAATATTCAATGGACAAGAAGAGTTTTAACTAAGTCACCATTGGGAAAATAGATAAATGGAGAGTTTCAAACAAATAAAACATCTTTCCAAATCCACTACTCCTCCCTCTCCACTCTGTGAATCCTTTTACAAATTCTATGAACACTTTAGTTCTATTCGGTGGGTTGTAGACTGATTTTACCCAAAGACTCTTCTCATTTCAGTTAAGACCATAACTGACAGTGTAGACACCTCGTAGACCAAATTATAAAACTTGTTACTCCTCCGTAGGTTCACTGAAGAACTACCCTTTCTTCTCACTGGAGTACTCGTACCTAAGTGAGATGTCACCTTCTTTCAGTTTAATAGACTCGAGATTGGATAGTGTAAACCTTCCTTCTAAGACCTTCTTCTGTGTTATCACTCAGAACTAAGAAGATCAGGTCGGGAACCTTGAAAATGGTTCTAGGAACTCTTTTTTCCTGGTGTTTGATTGTCAGTATTTTTGGATTCTGAACATTCGAGACGACCTCTGCCTTGGAAGAGGTCGGATTGGTTCTTGTTTAATTAGTTCTGTATATCCGGACCGGTGCACCTTTGGTCGTTTCTCGTTTTGTTCCTCTGGTCCTTCTTTACGTAGTACTGTCTCCACACCCACCACCACCTCCTCTACGACCAGGACCTTATCACCCTCCCAGTCTCCTTCCATTTGGTCGGGGCTCCTTCTGGGCCTTTGAGTCCCCCGACCGTCTGGTACCGGACACCCAGTTTAGGTCGAACTACGGACAAAAACAGGTCGGGAACACGACTCTTACCAGAAGTATACGACTTCACTTCCTTTTGGTTTTCTTATAAAGTACTATTTACTCGTGTTGTACTTTAAGTTTAAAGGTACAGGTATTTATGTCAGAGTGACCTTGTGCCGGTACAACACGGTATTATTCTTTATATATAGACCAGAGACGGGTGAGAACGAGAAAAGACAAAGGACCGTGTGTCGAGGGCTTTGGGAGCCTTAGAGGTCTCACTACCAGAAAAAAATTACGATTACTCCATCGACCACCGGTCCCGGGGACCCAGCGAATCCTGTGTCGTTCGTTGGACCCTAATCTCCCAACCTTGAAATGTAGGGTGGGTCTAGAGACCACCCATCCCCTTCCTCTCCGACTTCAAACTCAATTAGTGATTATCGGTTACGAAAAAGAAAAAACCACGAAAATAAAAAAACTAATTAAAAATAACCCCATATCAACGAAATGTTACAACACAATCAAAGACGACATGTCGTTTCACTTAGTCGGTATAGGTATGCATGTAGGAGGTAAAAACCTAAACGAAGGGTAAAACCAGTGGTGTCTCGTGACTCATCTCAAGGGGTACGATATGTCATCCAAGGGTAAACAATAGATAAGATATGTATCATCACACGTATACAGTTAGAGTTAGAGGGTCAAGTAGGGTGGGTGGGGATGGGGAACCATAGGTGTACACAGAGAGAAACACGAAACGTTTGTCCAACTAAACATGGTAACAAGATCTAGGGTACATATTCATTATAATGTAGCATAAACAAAATGAGACTGAATAAAGTGAGACACACCCAGAGATTCAGGTAGGTACAGAGACGTTTACTACTGGTTACTAAATTGGTAGTACGGATGTATTACTTCGGAGGTATCTTTTGGGGTTGACACCACCGTTCGAAGACCCGACCCCTTGTACACCTCCACGATCCTCCCACCCCGCGGGTCTCGGGTACTTCAAGGTCCAAGAAGGGGTGTGGAAGGGACACACAGAGAAGGTAGACTGACAAGAACTTAACATAGGAAAATATTATTTACGCATATGCCATTCGTTCGATAAAAGGACTTAAGACACTCGAGTAGATCGATAATATCTTGTGTTTCTCCCCTCTACACTCCTGGAAAGTAAGTACCAATCAACCAGCCTTCGTGGTCTCCGTACTTACACTCTAATCCTAGACTTCGGCCCCATCAGAACACCCTGACACGGGAGTTGGATTCCCTAGATTGTGATTGAGATCCCTATACCAGAGTCTTGACTTAATTTGACATCCTGTGGGTCGACCACAGCGTTAAAACCCCCTCTCCTTTGTGTGTGTAAGTCACAACCTTCACTTCATGACTATTATGTCCCCTTTATCCCGAAAAGTACAAATGTTCAAGTAAGTAAATATGTACCGGATTCCGACGTTGAAACCTTGTTGTCACCGTCTTGGTTCATTGACGTTCTCTGGGGGTTCCGGTGGTTTCGGATGTGATAAATGACAGACTAGTAAATATCTTAGTCAAACGACTAGAATATTTTGTGGTATATGTAACAGAGGAACTTAGTAGTGATGGTAGGATACCCCTCACACGTAAATATAGAAAATGTATTTTCCTTAGATTTTGTATCTAATAAATAGGAACTAGTAACGATCACTCACCGTCTTTGTCCTTCACTTGGGTCCGGGTAGACTAGTATTTGGGTTACACGATCCCACGGAAACTTTTTACCCCCTGGAAAAGATATAGTGTCCCTAATAAGGAGTTTAAGGAGGTGGTCATGTAGGTCAAGTATGTCAGAGGTGGTCATGTATGGACGGTAACCCGGACACCTAACTTCCTTACTTCGGCCCTGTAGGGTCTTTACGTTCACACTCTACGGGAGAGTCCCGGGGCACTTGAGAGTACTTTGGGGGAACACGTTTTAAAATGAGAATAGAGATACCAAACCCCTTCGTTCATCTCAGTCTTCTGTTGATCTTTCAGACACCCACAGAGACTGTGTGAGTTCCCCAGAAATATCATTTCGTCTCCTTATTTAATACCCTTTCATATATAAAGACTCTTTAAAAGGAAATTTTAGGATTCCTTTTCTGATTTTTTTCCACTTTTTTATCTCCACCTAACCTCATTGTGAATGTGTCTTCTCTCCAAAACTCATTCTGAGGGAGGGGAAGGGATGGTAAGTTGGTCCCGAGGCAGGACCGTTGTGACCTCCTGTCAGAGAGACCATCCAGGTGCCCCGTGTCCGGTGGCTGACAAATCTCCGGTGACCCGTCCTTCCCCGGAAGAGTTCACAAGACAAGTCGAGAAAGAATCAGAACTCTGTCTTTTGTCAGAAAACAGTAACTGTGACTGTGCGTTACGAACTTCGAATACGACCTTGGTCCAGTCGGTTTCTTTTCGTCGTTTAAGGTTGGCTTTAAGTTAAGAAAGACTTAAAAATGTAATACTAACTTTCACAATCTGTCGAGTCGACACAGACTGAGAAACTCTGGGGTACCTGATAGTGGGTGGTCCGAGTAGGCAGGTACCCTAAGAGGTCCGTTCTTATGACCTCACCGAACGGTACGGGAGGAGGTCCTCTAGAAGGGCTGGGTCCCTAGTTTGGGTCCAGAGGACGTAACGTCCCTCTAAGAGACACTGGTAGACTCGGTGTGACCAAGTTTTCTTTAGTAATGGTCTTTACTGTGAACCGAAGACTCGTACCCAACCGTCCATATATAGACTTATGACGTTTCCTGTACAACTCTCTCACTCAGGAAAAGGTAATTTAGGTTTTGGTGTTGTTGTAACAAGATTCCGGAAGAGTAGAGATTGACGGACGTTTGTCCCTTTCAAGGTTCTTTGAAAGGACAAGTGTCACTTGGGTTTGTTACGAAGAGGAAGTAAAGTCATAGCAAATGTGTTTCTGTGTCGTAAATGTATTGTGCTCGAGTCTCGGACTTCTCTGTAATCTCTAATAAATGACGTTAGGAAGGGTGAGTGTCTACCGTCTTGTCTTTAGGTCTAAGAACACTGAACCGGGTTTGGGTTTCGACGACTCCCAGTCTCCAATGAGAATTTCCCTCCGGTAAACTGGACCTCAGGTCTCAAGTGAGGGTACGTGAGACTAGCGGAGGAGTTGACTTTCCGACCCTTCGGGGGCGAAAGACACCCGTGGGGTGGTGTCGACGTTACCGAAGTTCTTGAAGTGTGAACCATGAGACTCGAGTTCAAAGTGTGGACTTTCAATGACATGTGCGATGTGAAGTAGAAGTATGGTGTGGTTATACTTGCGTGTGATACTTTGACAAAACCGTAGATGTCGAAGATTTTGTAAAGGGGTCCGAGAAAAAGTACTAAAAGAGTAGTGGAAAACGTGAAAGAGTTCTTCGATAGAAATCAGAAAGAAATTAAGAGGTTTGTATAAAAGATTTATCGGACTGAATAAGTAATGGGACAGAGACGGTGAATTAACTTTCAATTCATACAAAGGTCGGAATTAGATTGTTCGGTCACGTCCAGTGTTAAATAGGTCGACATCCGAAGATCATTCAATAAAATACGACTTTAATTTTCTGTTCTGATAGTCGAACCTCAGTAGACCATATTTGTACCTTCCCTATATCTCCATAATTCAGGAATAATATACCCACTGAGGTAGAAAAGGGAAATAAAAGGGATCCAGGAAGACATGTACGTTGTGTTTGTGTTTATACATTGTTGACCTCTTCTTTAATAAAACTTTTACAAAAGGATATATAAAAGGAAAGGATAAAATAACAAAACATACTCGACAGGATAAGTGAAAATAATATAAACAGTTAATAGAAGGAAAAGGCAAAATAATAAATTACAGATGGAAAACCCCTTCCCTTTTTTTTAGAGTGACGTGTATCTTTACGTACTTCAAGTGATTCCAGTAAACTTTTACTGCTCTCTAACCTACACTTCAGTACTCGTCTTCCCGTACGACACCTTCTTCCTGTTACACCCACTTGTCTCCCCTATGTCCTTCAACACCCCTCAAGTCCTTTCCTGCCACGGTCTCTATCAGGTTTTAATTTCAACCGTAGTCACCGTTGACTGATCCAGGCTCCTCGTCCTACTGAGTTCAAGACGGACCCTCCTACTACACGGTACTTATCTTTGACCGTCGTCTTCGGTCCAACTCTCTTCCTACCAGGTGACACAAAACATGTGTACCTAGCACTTGACAATTCACCCTGTATACCTATCTCTATGTAGATTTTTAAGTTCAGAAATTAATTTATCGTATTTTGTCTAATCTCTATACTTAGACACCAAGAGGTGTACCTCCTTCAGTAAGTTTGGTCCTGAAATTGAGTTTGACAAGTTACAATTTCCCGTTGTTTTCTTTATCTTTTCTCGGTTTACCTTCTAAGATCCCTTATAAGTATGAATTCCCACAATACCAAGTCTACCTCTTCGTCTTTATTCTTTTCACACGACTCTTCCTTTTTCTTCTCCCGTGATATGTTTTTCTCCACAAACAACTCACAGACTTCTGTCAGTGTCATACCACCAGTCTGTCCGACGGTATTGTGTCGTGGTATGACCCATTGACCCACCGGACTCGTTATAATTGCGTAAAAGAATCCAAGATGTGTACACTCTGGTTGTAGTACCGCACTTGTACCTACTCAAAACCACTTTCGACAGAAAAACCGAACGTCTACGGATGGAAGAGTGTCACGGAAGTGTTCTTCCCCTCTCTTTCTCTCTGTCTCTCTTATTATTAAGAACCCCCAGAGAACAATTTTCCCGTGGTTGGGATAGTGTTCAATGACATTGTCCCTTCTTGTGTAGACTGAGGTATAACCTTGACGAAGAAAAAGAGATGGGAAACTAAAGATAACGAAAACGATGTTTACTTAATGATTTCCCTGCCTTCACATGTCATCGACCTTATAGATAAGATTATCGACCTTCACATGTTTTACCTGAGAGAGACCCTTGTTACCAAGGGTACGGACTCGTAATTCAATTTTATGGAAACAAGTCGAGTGTTCTTTGTAAGACTCCTCCGGGTGTACACTTACCGACGTTCTTTCTTTTTCAATGGGTAGAAGAGGTCCCAGACCGACCTTGGTGTTTTATAAACGTTATTAAATAATTAGTACAGGTTGAGAAACGTTGGGGTACTTAGTGTCGTGCGCTCCGGAGGGACAGGTAGTGGTTGAGGACCTCAAGTGAGTCTGAGTGTCGGTAGCTCAGTCACTACGGTAGGTCGGTAGAGTAGGAGACAGCAGAGGAAGAAGAGGACGGGGGTTAGGGAGGGTCGTAGTCAGAAAAGGTTACTCAGTTGAGAAGTGTATTCCACCGGTCTCATGACTTCAAAGTCGAAATCGTAGTAAGGAAGGTTTCTTTAGGGTCCTGACTAGAGGAAATCTTACCTGACCAACCTAGAGGAACGTCAGGTTCCCTGAGAGTTCTCAGAAGAGGTTGTGGTGTCAAGTTTTCGTAGTTAAGAAACCGCGAGTCGGAAGAAGTGTCAGGTTGAGAGTGTAGGTATGTACTGGTGACCTTTTTGGTATCGGAACTGCTCTGCCTGGAAACAACCGTTTCATTACAGAGACGAAAAGTTATACGATAGATCCAACCAGTATTGAAAAGAAGGTTCCTCATTCGCAGAAAATTAAAGTACCGACGTTAGTGGTAAAAGTCACTAAAACCTCGGGTTTTGTTATTTCAGACTGTGACAAAGGTGACAAAGGGGTAGATAAAAGGTACTTTACTTTATCAGCGTAGTGAAGTACCGTTTATCTACCTCTTTGTTACCTTTGTCACTGTCTGAAATAAAAGAACCCGAGGTTTTAGTGACGTCTACCACTGACGTCGGTACTTTAATTTTCTGTGAACAAAGAACCTTCTTTTCGATACTGTTTAAGTCTGTCACATAATTTTTTTGTCTCTGTAATGAAACGGTTGTTTCCAGGTATATCAGTTTCGATACCAAAAAGATCGTTAGTACATACCTACACTGTCAATCTGGTGTTTCTTCCGACTCGTGGTTTCTTAACTACGAAAGTTTGACACCACAACCTCTTCTGAGAACTCTCAGGGAACTTGTCGTTCCTCTAGTTTGGTTTGTTAGGATTTCCTTTGGTTAGGACTTATAAGTAACCTTCCTGACTACGACTTCGATTTCGAGGTTATGAAACCGGTGTCTGAATAAGATAAGATAATCTTATCTGGAACTACGAACTTTTCTAACTTCCGTCCTTCTCTTCCCCTACTGTCTCCTACTCTACCAACCTACCGTAGTACCTGAGTTACCTGTGCAACCTCGTTTGAGGTCCTCTATCACTTTCTATCCCTTTGGACCGTACGACGTTAGGTACTCCAGCGTTTCTCATCCTGTACTGACTCGTTGACTTATTGTTGTTGTTGTTGTTTTAGTGCAAAATATGGAATGACGGAGTGGAGGGAAAGAAACGAAATGTTTTCTTTGATCTTAGGTTTGGGTCCCTTCTACCAAGAAAACCTGTACTTAGGTGGTAGAAGAACTAGACCAGCGGAAGACTTATTTCGGTTATAAGGAACAGGGTTGTTGAGTAGTGACCTAAATAACCGGACAGTACGTCGTTCGACATACTCGAACATGAGGGTGGGATACTAGAGTGGCTTTGGATTATGATTGGTTATTTGTAGAGAAATACAGTTATTATAATCAGTACTCTGTTTTTGGGTAATCTTACATATTTTAAATTTTCACTGTTACATTTCTAAAATACTACTATGCTTTATTGACCTTAAAAAGTATTTGACGACTTACTTTTTTACTTGTTAGTGAAACCTTTCATCAAACCAACAAAGACTTTTACGACTGTATTGGATAGTACGACGACGACGATTCAGCGAAGTCAGCACAGGCTGAGACACGTTGGGGTATCTACCGTCGGGCAGTCCGAGGGAGCAAGGACCCTAAGAGGTCCGTTCTTGTGACCTCACCCAACGGTAAAGGAAGAGGTTAGTATGGTGGGTCGATAAGGTAAAGATCCATTAATGAGTACTCCTTCCATTTATATATATGTTTGTTTCCGAACTTGTGTCTATAAGTACTTCGTCGAAATGAACATTATCAGTTTGTGACCTTTGTTAACTCTACAGAACTTCGTGCCCTCACTTACTTTTTCTACGACTTTTATCGGTATGTCACTTTTCCTGATGATAGGTCTTCTGTGTATGTTGTTTCTATTTAGAGTTTTGGTAATACACTCACTTACCCTGACGTGTGTACTCAGGTGTACCTTTATAATGAAACATATTTTAGATTCGGGACGTTCGTTTGGATATGGATATCTGTTGCTAAAGGACGTTTGTCTCCTGTCCCACGACTAACCTTTTCCTGTGTCCTCTTTACTGTCTTCACTAAAAATAGACCTAACACCACCACCAAAGTACACACACATGTCGACAGTTTAGAATAGATTAATAACAGACAAAAAACATAAACTCCAACAAACATAATTATATACAACATGGAATCGGTTCAAATTCCCTTTTTTTGAGTCACCTCCTGATGTTCTTTGGATTTACTTGATTTAAGGTTTCATTTATCTGTTCTTCGGGGTCCTCTCTACTCTGGACACGATAAAAGTAGGGTCTTCTTCATCACCTTCTACGTTTTAGAGGGTTTCCAGTCTCCGAAAAATAGTCTGAAAATAGTCGACGTCCTCTCTGGTCTTGTGGTTCTTGGGGAGTCGATTCTACGTATACACCATATACTGTGTGTGTGGACTATGTACTGTACTCCTCTCCTTCTTTTTTCACTGGGTGTTGGTTCTCTTTTGTCAGTTGTCTTTCTCTGGTTCTTTGCCGGGTCTACAACAATAGTCTGTCTTGAAATTTTGTTAGTACTCTTTATATGTAATCTTAGGTCACCATATCAACTTATCGTCGGTATTCTCCCCAAAGGTAATTCTTTGTCTTACGTTTCTTTTTCTTTGTCAACCTTTACGATTTTTAGTGTCTTTATTTATTAAGGTAAATTGTAGTCTCCTTTCCTAGTCACTTGTACTTCAGTTCAATTGTCTTTATTGAGGTTGTTTCTCTTGTTTCTCACTAGTTTATCTAGACTTTAGACATTCTGTTGTAGATTTCCGGATTGTATATACGTAAATCTCAGGTCTTTTTTTTCTCTCCTTTACCTTCATCTTTTTTTAAACTTGTTTATTACCGACCTTTGTAAGGTATAAATTACTATCATAGTTTGTGTCTAGGTTCTTCAAGTAATTTTGGGTGTGTACTATTTGTGTTTCTTTTGATGTGGATCTGTATTACCATAGTCTGGAGACTTTAAGTTTCTATTTTTCTTTTGAATTTTTTTTATATAGGTCTCCAATTTTTTCTTTGTCTCTCCTTTAATATACTAGACATGAATGAAAAGTGATTTCGTTATTTCTGATCGTCTATCACGTTGTTTTTACATACCCGACTTTCTTCTTTTTTGAGAAATGGAATTCAACATTTAGGTTGTTTTATAAGAAATTCTCAATTATACTTTTGTTAAAGGACTTGTAGTGTCAGTATTGAAATCTGACCACTTCTTAAATTACTATGAAAATAAAACTAATTTGTTATAAAGATAGTAAACATAATTTACATAATTAAAAAGAATAGAATACATAAAATAAACCTTCAAGTATTTGGTAGTTTTGGGTTGAGATTTCGAGTAATACGATGTCTCAGATTAGACTGATAAAATTTTTGTTTGTGATAACTAATATACGTTCGTAGTCTTTGTGAATATACATTCATCAATTCCACCATTTGTATCAAAAATTTTCTACGAACCGATTTTTCTGACCAAGGTGGTGATTAAACTACATACTATAAATCCGTTTAATGAAAAGACGAGAACTGAAACGAAGGCGTAGAATTTAATTTACTACTCCCATCTTGTTAAGGACCCCCCAAGTTCTTCCCATTAAGCCAAAATGGTCACGAACCTTATATCATACATGAATTACTTACAACTGATAATAACGGACTTTAATCCAAATGTAGAAAGATCGGGGAACTACAAAGAAACAAGTTCCGAACCAATGGTTTCGTCATCAACAGTTTCACACGTTTCAAGACGTGTGGGACCCCCTACAGAGTTCTCAGTGAGTGTCTTGCACGTGTCGACGGAAGTACGGTCGCGAGTCTATCGGACACAGGAAGAGTAAGAGTAAGAGAGGGTTCCCGTGACACGTCGAAGGACTTTCAGTGTACTGTCGATGTTACGGTAGGAAGATGTTGATTACTTTACGACGGACACATCTGAAAAGATCCCATCCTCGAAATTCCATACTTACAATATTTACATACATTAACCCCCTCCATTTGAGTCAAACAAGAGTCTTGAAGATGACACGAGGAAGAGGGATAGTAACCGACATGAACGAGACTAGAGACAATTGAAGTAATAACAGGTTATTTAGTAATAAGACTTTAAGGGCTCAACAAGAATGTGGATGTACATTTGTGTTCTTCATTGGTGAGAACACCCAAAACAAAACGTCACTACAATTTAATATCATTGAAAAGAATTAAACTTTAAAAGTCGAATTGTCAATAGTAAGATTTTAAATTATTATAAATAAGATTAAATTTCTTATTAAATAAATATCAAAAGGAGATAAATTCCTGTCTAAAAACCGAACTTTTCTCTCTTGACCTTTTGAAGGAGTTGGGTGTCGACGTGGCACATGTAGATGCTACCAACAACCTGTCGAAGGGTTGTGAAGTTCAAAAGAACTACTCTAGTACCACTATAATTAATTACACTAATAAGAGGATAAGATATTATTTCACATCAAACAGTTGTAGACCTTCTAGACGTTTTGTTTCCCTGGTCTTAAAAGGTCACTGGTACTACAAGGTTTGAGTACGTCCTTATTTCCGAGGTAAGTGTCTTCCTACCTAAAAATTACCGAAGTCTAGGGTATACTGTTCGTTGGAAATACTTTACTAGTGAGGAGTTTAAAGTTTTAAAAATATGGTTTTCTCATAGATATCGACAGAATTCTGTGTACTTTGGTGACGAGAGAATAGTCAACACGAAGTCCCATTCCGACCTAAAAAAATATGTGAAGTTGACCTTGTTGGACTTACACAATTTATAACTTTTATATAAGGAAAAATAAAGTTTGTTGATATATGACTAACACTCAATAAAATGGTTTACGTATCAATGACGAGTGTCTACTTTTTGAACTTCAGAGTGATTGACACACCGATATGGTGGTGAAATGGGAGTAGAATATGAGTGAGAGGTAGCTGGTTCCTACGTGCGAAGAGAGGTTAGGACCTGCTCTGAGATTGAAAGGAGAATTTCGAGTATAAGACGGGATCTTAAGTAGTGTTCACGAAAGAAACACAAGTCAGTAAGTCAACACAGGTCGAGAAACACCGGGATACCTGACATCGGGTGGTCCGAGGAGACAGGTATCCTAAAAGGTTCGTTCTTATGACCTCACCAACGGAAAAGGATGAGATCCCCTAGAAGGTCTGGGTCCCTTGTTTGGACGCAGAGAACGTAGAGGACGAAACCGTCCGTCTAAGAAATGATGACTCGGGGGACCCCTCGGGTACGAAAGAAATTCTGGAAAGAAATATTAATAAGATGGATGCATTTTAGAAATTAGAAAGACAGAGAGACTTGGGGACCTAAATGGGTAGGTAGCTTGGTAAGTAAATAAGTAAACAAGTATGTAGGACGTTCAATAAATAATTCGTGGATAATAACGTAAGATTTCCTGCTCCAAAGTCCTTCATTTTTGTTTTGGTTTGCTTTTGTTCGGTTGTGATCTAGTATTTCCTCTCAGAGTACATCCTCATACCTGTCTTATTTTTGTGTTTAAATCACTTCACACGAGATAATACTCCACAAGACACGGTACCCCTGTGTCTTTTCGGACAAAATTGGGTCTGTGTCATGAAACCATTCACGAAGGAGTTTATTTACTGAATTCTACTCGGAACAACTCATTCATTCTTGTTGTTTCGTATCCTTTGTTCTTTTTCCTAAGGTTCCTCGTCTTTTTAAACACGTTTCCTTTTTCCGTTCTGTTCTTTCTCAGACCACTGTTTAACGTCGATTCTGTTATATCGACATTGTGTTTTAAGTTTATCCTCGTACTAACTTTGCACCCTGGTCTCAATCAGCATTTCATACGACAGTCTAATAGGTGTACTACGAGACTCGTGGTGTCCCAAAGATGTGGTGAATTTTCCCACACACTGTGGATCGTACGTCGTTTTTAAGAACCATGAGTGTGTTACTGGTTACAAAAAATAGTTCCTGTCGATGACGTTTTTTTGTTTTTTGTTTTTTGTCGGTTTACGGTAAAATGACACACATTTTGTGTAACTGTCGTGGGGTCGAGGGTTGTAGGTGGTACGTGACTTTGTCTCGGTTATAATTCTGTTCTTCTTGATTTGTCTAAAATGAACCAAACTAAATCTATCTATTAGTTCCGTCCACTCGTTTTTTACAAGATCGGTGGAGGTCAATCCTGTAAGGAAGCGGTCGTTTCTTCTTTTGATTATCCCTTCTTTCTATATCTTGTCAATGCGGCACAGGTGAGGTTTCCTTACCTAGTTAGGTTTTCTCAACTGGCACCCCGTCCTGGTTACCCTCTCTTTGAAAACATCTCACACTGGAATACTGTGGACACTATGGGTCGGAAGAACAAGGACCTGTTCGGCAGTCCACTCAACATCCCTATTAGGTTGGATTCATTTTATTTGATCCTGTCTCCACCTCTCTCTATCACTGAAGTCGATCCTACCGGACGATGGGAGTCTGAGATAGGTTTTGATAGTGTAGAACGAGGTGACCCTTTTAAGAAATCGTATTCTACTGTGTCATTCTCGAATTCTTGTAATAAGATTTGTCAGGGGTGTTTTTTCTGGGTCTTTATCTCCGACACCGTATAATTTGACGATAAACGACACCTCTATTTGTTTCTTACAATTAATAGTAATCACTGACGTTTATAAAATTCTGTAACTTTTATTACTTAAAAAGGGGTCTTAAAAGTACCCCTCCTGACGGAAAACGACTAGTGTGAACCTTTGTATGTCACGATTAGGTCGTATTTTTAGACAACGGAGTTTAGAACTGTGTAGTTCAGAGTTATCACAATCATATAAATAGGTTCACAGAAGGTGTAATGTAAACATTAGGAGATTTAAGAAGTAGGTACCACTTCTTAATTGGCTCTACCGACCTACCGTAGTGACTGAGCTACCTGCACTCAAACTCACTTGAGGCCCTCAACCACTACCTGTCCCTCCGGACCGCACGACGTCAAGTACCCCAACGTCTCATCCTGTGCCGAATCGCTGACTTGACTTGACTTGACTTCGAAATATAAGTGTTTGTATGGTGAATTTTCAAGTATAATATGATTACTTTGTCACTTTAACACAGGGTACAAATGATTTAGTATACTCGGTGTATAGTAAATTGATGAATATTAACTCGTATAGACTTCAACGTTTTACCAACTTTTAACTCTTATTCCTCGATTGTTAAGGTCACGTATGTATATTTTAATCTGATCATTGTGTTGGATTGATTATTTTTATGTGTCGTGACCTTGAAACGACCACCAGATCCCCCAAGTCTTAGGCGGAACGTTACGTCCCCTGTGTCTAAACTAGGGAACAACCCTTTACTCCTTGGGGGTATGATTCGGGTACGCGGTTTCAATCTCTCAGACACGTGACGTTGTTTTCTATGCTACGTCGGTTCATTCATTTGTTTAGAAAATTTTCTGTCTCATAATTTCAAGATTCGAAACAGTTGGAGTACCTACCTTTGTGGGCCACGTTCCACTCCTCGGTGGGTTAAAGGAACAATGAAGATCTCTACGTAAGGTTTGAGACTTCACAAGTTTGACTATATACTTTCAGATTAATTTTCACCACAGATTCGGTGTGTCGGGAAGGAGTTTTGAGTTTTTTTGTTTTGGGTTTTACCAAAGTGTATTGGATTCTTTCTTTCCAAGTCACAGATAGGACTAGAACATTGGATTGGGGTAAAATGACATTTAGAAAAATGGTTATAAGAGGTTGTGAGTGACGAGGGTCGACGGGTAAAGTGTAGTATGTTAAAGTTAGCTTACAAGTACTAAAGACCTCGTGAAGATAATGTACAGACACTTGTCTTACCCTTGATTGGACTCTACCATTGAGGAGGGTAACATCTGTTAACTCCTTCGGTAATGTCGTCTCCTATTCTGTCTCTTTGTGTTTATGGTATACTGTAACAAATATGCACTTTAGATTTTTACCACGTTTACTTGAACAAATGTTTTGTCTTTGTCTGGGTGTCTGTATCTTTTGTTTGAATACCGATGGTTTCCCCTTTCCTCCCTCTCTATTTAGTCCTCAGACCCTACTTGTATATGTGTGATAATATATATTTTATCTATTTGTTCCTGGATGACATATCGTGTCCCTTGATATGAGTTATAAAACATTATTACATATTCCCACTTCTTAGACTTTTCTTATCTATATACACATACATATACATATTGGCTAAGCGAAAGGACATATGGATTTTGATTGTGTGGTACATTTAGTCGATATCAGGTTATTTTTTTAATATCGCCTCTTATTACTATCCTACCCCTCACTTGTCCCTCCACGTCTCTTTGTATTGTTCGAGAACGTCTACACCTTCTCGTTGATTCCAAGACCCTTCGTCTCGGGTCTGACTCTACATTTCCGACTCATCCATGGTCGGGGGGACTTTGGGTCTCTCCCCGTCCCTTAGATCTTTTCCTACCCTATAGTAGGACAAAGGACGTTTCCCCGTGATGTCTCGACGTCCCACACTTCTTGACGGATACGTCAAGAGGTGGGTATTTACCAAAGTGTGTAAGTGTAAGTGTCGGAGTGTGTGGGAGAGTGTGAGTGTGTGGATGTGACGGTGTGTGGGCGAGTGGGTGTGTGGGAGAGTGGGATTGTATGAGAGTGGGAGTATATAGGAGTGTGTGTGTGTGTGTATGGAAGTGTGTGAGAGCAGGTGTGTATGGAGTGTGTGAGTGTGTGTGAACGTGTGGAGAGTGTGGATGTGTGGGTCGACGTAGGACGTACCGGGGAAGGAAAGCAGACGGAGGCTGCGAGAGGTAGGAGGGTATATAAATATGAGGTGTCCAGGACGTTGTAGGTCGTTGGAGTAGGACGACATTTCGGAGGGGATTCGTGGTCGGGAACGGGTCTTTCGGAAGAAGTCGTGGAGGGAGGACACCCTGATACCGAAGACTCCAAGAACTCTTGAATGTGTTAACGTCGTGTTTATAGGCAGAGGGCCAGCTCACGACGATACATTAAGACTCTGACAAGACCACGACCATAGAAGGTGTGTGCCTGAAATTGAAGGCCGTCCGTCCTGACGGTATTTGAAACGTAGGAGGAGTCACTGTATGTATGAGGTATTATGTGAAGTAGCACCCCATGTTTTCTCACTGATTGGAGACTTTTCACACAGGATTTTGTATTTCATTCGACTTCGAAAGCTTTTTAGTACACAAAACTTTTTAGTGTTTAAGTTTTATGCAAGAAAGTTAAGAGTAAGAATAACGGTCTATGTCTTCACGATTGGCACAAGAAATCGACACCCTTCTCGTGTGCCTAACGACCACCGTTTCTATAAGTTTGCTACGATGGACTGACCTGTCCGTCTTGATGGTCTACGACCCTATCAAAGTAGAGTCGAGAAGTTCTTTTATCGTACTAGAACCGTTTTCGTTCTGTTTTTGGATTCATTGTTTAAATTCCAGGTTCGTTCTCATACTTCAATTTATAAGGCTTTTCTCAAATTTAGGTAATTAAACCTTTTTAGAGTGGTGTTTCATGACTCTCGTACACACCTACACATGTCAATTTTAGTAGAAAATTTTGTAATACTACTTCCTTCCCAACTATCTCTCGTTCCTTAGACCGGTACCAGAGTTAAGAATTTTATGTCTTCCACCTAAGGTGGTTGAAATATCAGTTCTCGTGAACTGTGACTAAGGTCCGAGATGAGGGTGCTCTAAGAGTTGTAATACCAGACATGTGTGAGTTTTACACTCCGTAGCAATGGATGGTCGATCCCTCTGTGTCCTTGGGTAGTAATGTCTCCTCGGATCCTAATAAAGGAAGACAAAAATGTCCAAATGAACTATCGATCAGACGTCTTTCACCTTTACGTATGGTCGTTCCTTAGACTAGTTCAGACAGTGTCTTATATGGGTGAGCCCGGTGTGTTTCCTTACATTTGAGACTCCTTACTCAATGAACTGGTATTGTGTTGTACTTGTCGGAAGATTTCTACCGACTAATTAAGTCCCTGAGCACTCCCCTCCGTAGACCCCGATTTACAAGACGGGTAAGAGGTAAGACATGTCCATAACCTTCTCGCATAATTAACTAGGACTAATTTAGACGAGTACGGAGATTTACTTCTTATCGATCGGACAGAGTAACTTAATTTTAGACTTTTATAGGACTGGGAGACCTTGTTATCCGATTGATTTCCATTTCTAATATAAATCAACGTCATTCATAAAAAATTTCAGGGTGTAAATCACCGACTTGCACGTTTGACTCCTTTTCTTCATATGAACGTCTCCTCTTACGTTTTGCTACGGATTAATTTGTCACATCATACCTACGTTTTGTATGTCACCTTATCTCCCGTCTAAACTAAAATCCTACGAAATGGTATACCATAAATCTCCTCTAATTAATACAATCAGGAAAGGAGAACGAAGTCGAGAGTCCTGGTGTGAAAGTCTTTTTGTCCTTACGTAGGTTTTCTCTTTAAGGGATTACTATTATTCTATGAGTTTGATACGGTTAATTCCCACTCAACTTCTTTTGCTTGTAATGGTATCTCTAGAGTACAGGCCGAGAAACACTGGGGTACCTGATATGTTAGGTACCTTACGAGGTCCGGTCTTATGACAAGGGAAGAGATCACCTAGAAGGGTTGGGTCCCTAGTTTGGGTCCAGAGGGTGTAACGTCCACCTAAGAAAACGGTAGACTCGGTGGTCCCTTCGGGTCCTTAGGACCTCACCCATCGGATAGGGAAGAGGTCGTCTATAAGGACCGGGTACTTAACTTGGTCCCTGAAGACGTAACGTCCGCCTAAGAAATGGTTGACTCAATAGTCTCTTCGGTATGTACAGAGTTTATAATATATATTTTCGAAAGACATATTCATGAGATTTTCCATTTTTAAACCTATACTTATAGTATTTCCGTTTATCATATCGAGCTATATTCTTTTCTTAATAATACGAGTCTTGTCCAGTGTATTTCCTTACGGAAGGTGTAAGTTCTATTTAGAACCATTCATCGAATGATTTAGTTAGAATTATAAGTGGAACTTAAACCTTTATTCCAGTGGACGATTCTTACCTTTTTGATTTCTATTAAACCTGACCTTTTGAGACGGTGTACAGAGTACCTCTTTAACTATCCTTAATAGGTTCTTTCTTATTTTATTGACGGACCTCGATAATTGGTGGGGACTTCGACTTCAACCTCCCTTAGTCTTCGATTCTCCAGATCGTCGTTCTCTCGTCTCCCTACCTCGTGTCGACTGTAAAGAACGGTTTTAGTGACGTGACTCATTTCTGTCCTTTTGGACTCTTTTAACCTTTACCGATTCCTCATCAGTGGCCTCTCCTCCCATATTCACCAAAACTCATTTCCCCAAATAGTCCTGTTCCCCAACTCCAGTCTTTTTCTTAGACTTTACGAGTCGAAGAAGTCGACCCGTCTTTCCGGGTCCCTCCACCTGACGTCAGGACACCTAGGTTACGAATCTACGACTTAATTCAATATCCGCTAATGTCAACCAGTTTCACATCTTTTGTTTAGGAAACAATCACATCTAAGGGGTCCGTTCACCTTTCAAGTCCTTCAGTTATTCGTGTCTAGTACCCCTCTCCCATTTACCACATTTGAATCTTTCTGTTTTCCATCGACCCGTCACCACCTACTCGCCAATGTTCGTCGAGACTTGATCGCCGTTCGGGGTGCCCTTTTTTCGTGTCGTCACAAGAAAGGACGTCCGAAGAGTGTTTTGTCTACGATTAGGTCTCTGTCCTAAGGGTTTGGTTTATGGGTGTCGTGGTTCCGTAGTTTTTTGGACTTAGCTATTGATACTTCTTCTTTTTTAATAATACTTCTATTGTGTTAATTCGAATAATCCGTGGGTGGTACACGGTCCGTAGAACTTAGGTTCCTACTTATCGGACTCCCACTAAACTCAAACCATCACTACTTCTATATACTTGTCCATAAAAAAATTAACCTCATATCAAATAAACGTTTCGACAGAGGTAAAGTCCACATATCGTGTCACTAGTCAATGTGTGTGTGTGTGTGTGTGTGTGTGTGTGTGTGTCTCCATATAAGGAAAAGTCTGAGAAAAGGGTAATATTAAATAATGTTTTGTAACTCATATTAAGGGACACGATATGTCATCCAGGGGTAACAAATGGATGAAATATATATATATATTATATAATATAATATATATATCATCAAAACATACAATTAGGATTTGAGGATTAAATAGGAAAGGGAAGAGACGAAACCATTGGTATTCAAACAAAAGACACAGACACCCGGATAAAGACCAAACATTTATTCAAGGAAACATGGTCAAAAAATCTAAAGTATATATTCACTGTAGTATACTATTTACAGAAAGAGACAGACCCAATGGACAGACTTACCCATAAAAACTACATTCCGTCCGTCGTATCGCTTTCCCGTTCGTCTTAATGCAGTCTGGACCTTTTTTAAGTCTTACTTCTTCGAAAGGGACCAGACGGGTCTGGGGAAAGGTCCTCACGAGCGAGGGTTTCGGTAACAGAAGAAACCCGAAGAATGATTAAGGATGACACCACTCTTCCTCCACCACTCACTTAATTGAACTCAACGGAAACTAAAAGACGTTCCCTCCAAAATAAAATTATTATTATTATTCTAATAATTGTTTCTTAAGGTCCTTTCGTTGATGTTCGTCAACTATTAGTGTAAACACACACCCCCACCCCCCGCCCCCCCGCCCCACACGGGTGTTCCCATATACCGGGTCTCAGGGAGGTCAAAATATTGGATGATGACGACCACCACTGACCGGATTTTGGGGAGTGAGGATCGTTTATGAAGACAAGTATGAGATATTCGGAGTTCCGATATCCTTCGTGTTCGGATAACCGGATGTGAGTCCCCTGTCTCTTTATTTGATCCAGTCTGTGAAAGTTTGACAAACTCTTTTTGTCTTCTTCGTATACATTCAGTCCTTTCGGTTTTTTAATGAGATCACAGTTTACTCAGTTGATCAGATACTCACCGATTTAAATAAGTAGATTTCTGGATTTTAACGGTTTTTTGAGAAGAACATAGTTCTCCCTCTCTGGGTTGGTTTTGATGACGGGTCGGTGGATTGTTTACGAATGACTTTTGTAGATCTTCCGATCTCTACTTTTTGGTCAATTTAATGACTATAAAATCTTTATTTTTACAAAGGTGTTTATACGTTTTTCATTATTTATCATTGTAAATTGTTTTCAACGAACCCATTTATAAATATTAATTCACCATATTTTTAGTTACTGTATTTTCAAAATAAAGGATCGTTTATTTTCCTTCGATTCGTTGAAGGACCGTTTAGACTGTAAGTATTACCTTTATTGCTAAACTTAAGTGAATGAAGAAATGAATAATTAGGTTATAACCTAATTTAGGTTAAAATTAATTACGTTAATTAAGGTTAATTAATTAGGTTAAAATTAAGTTAGAAGTAACTAAATTTCAAAAAGTTTTATTACAGAATTGTATTCTAGTATCAATATTCTCTATACTCCTGGTTCGGAACATATTCGGTGTAGAGGAAGATACAAGAGTTCTTACTGTTTTTCCACGGAACTTGTACAATAAAATATGGGTCCATGGAACATCGTCTGGAAATTCCACGAAGAATATAAGTATGTAATGTTTTGTAATATGGTACGTATTCATGAAAGGTAATATAAATACAACCTAAAGTTACTCTCTTTTTATTTTAAGGAAAAAAGAGACAGTACGTGACTTTTTTTCTAGAATATCGTGTTCTTCGTCGTCTTCCATCGGTGGATAATTAATGTTTAAAGATAATTTATTTGAATTCGATGAATTCAAAGGATTGTCTATGTGAAATTTTGTATGTTCACCCAGACAAAATACACTCTACGAATTAATGACATTGTTATAAATTAATAAGATCTTAAAAGGATGTGTCCGAAATACGTTTTTCGGACGACAAAACTGTACTTTTCTTATCAAATAAATTGAGACACCAAAAATAAAAAGATAACCCAGTTTTTAGTGAAATTTAATAGACTCTTGGGACCTAATAGAGGGAATTTTACGTCGCTGGGTCTACAACTTCATTTTAAAGATCTGGGGACCTTCGTTAGGTGTTTGGTTCGACACATTATTGACTTGTCTCACGTCTGATGTGGTCGTTTACGGATTACGGATTTAGTGGTTTACGGATTATTTCAAACGTACCGAAAAACTGTTTAATTCTAAACGAAACTGTAAAATCTGCAAGTATAAAAACAATATAACAACGGTAATAACTGAAAATGGTGAGAAGTATTATATTATGGCCTTTACTGTTGAGGAATTCTTTGTTTTTGTTTTCGGCAAAATCCTTTTCGTTGTCTAATCATAATGTGATACTTGGTTCTATATTTTTAAATGTAAGTAGTGAACTTCTGAGGTTGCGAATGGGTACACAGTAGTCCCCTAGTTTCTACAAGGAGGATTCTCGTCAAGATCACTTCTCCATTTGTAAATTATTTTAGTGGTAGTACGTTGTCTGAGACTATGCAATATTTACTTCGAGACTAAATCTTGATACAAAATACTGGACAAGAATTTTAAGGCTTCCCCAAGTCATAAAACCTTTGGTTCTACGTGATCAGTGTTAATTCGCTGTGCAAGTTGGAAGACCAAATGAAGCCTTCTATGTGTGACAAGTGGTTCACATTTTCCTTCCGTGTTAGGACACTTCACTCCCTCGTTTTCTTCTGCGTCCCTTAGGTATCGGACTTTGGTGCACTGGTGTCACGTTTCGTCGGAGGTGTGTTCACGGGGGCGCTCCGACGACTCGGGTAGGTTCTGCCCGAGGCCCGTGTCTCTGCGTCTGGGGACGAGTGACGAGGGGGTTTAGTGTCACCCTTAGTGTGTGGGGTTCGTCGTTAATTGTGTGCGCGCTCGCCCGTGGGGCTGTGTCTGTGCGCGCGAATGTTTGTGTGCGCTTGTGTGTGGGGCTGTGTGTACGTGTCTGTGTGCGCGCGTGCGTGTAAGTGAGGAGCCATCTCGGGGCCGTCGGGGGCACCTTCAAACTCCCGCCGGGGCGATTCGATATGGCCTAACGGCGGCGGGCGGGGCATCCTCGCGCTTGGCTCGTGGCCGCGTCGCGCCGGAGGGAGACGCCCGAGGCTGGGGGGCCGCGGGCCCGGCACCCTCTCGTAGCAGGTCGAGGGGCGCAAGAGTGCGGTCCCGGGGACCTCGCGTCGGCGGTCAAGCCGCGCCGGGCCGCGGGTGGGTGTCGACCGGAAGGCGGGAGCCGGCGGCGCCCAGGGAGCCCGGGACTCGACGGGGCCCGCGGCAGAAGAAACGCGGGAGCGAGGAGGGACTGCACCCTTAGGCCGGCCGGGGTCCCGACCTGTCGACCCTCGAGTCCTTCAGAAGGGCCTCCCCTCCCCCTATCCGGACCCGTCCCCCGGCGCCTCTCCCGGCGAGGGGACCGTCGGGACTGGGCGCGCCCGTGTGCCGCTGGTGAATGAGCCGACGCAGGGTCTGGAGCCCCGACGCAAGACCCTAGCGGCCATCGAGGGCCCGCGTGGATCGTCTAGGCGCGACGGTTGCGTCTTCCGCTCCCCCGCCGTCCCCACCCCCTACTCCCCCGCCACCCGCCCTCTCCTCTGGGCCGCCGCCGTGGACGCCCAGGGACGTGGCCAAAGGGGTGTCGGTCGCGAATGAGCCGAGGACGAGTTGTCCGCCCCGTCCGCGTTTCGCGACGTCTGGGCCAAGGGCGCGACGCGGGTGCGAGTCGGTCGAGGTCGGACCCAGAGAGGGTCGCAGAGGTAGAGAAAGAGAGAGAGAGAGGGGGGCGGGGTTCCTAGGGAATGTCGGAGAGGGACGACGGAAACTGAAGAAAAACCTTGGGGAGGGGAAGGGACGTTGCTTTCTGACTTTTTCTTTCATCTCCGACTTTGCGTGGTACCACTCCAGTGAGCTCCGGAGACAGCGGAGCGCCGCGCGGGAGGAGCGTCCTCAGCCAGCCAGCGGAACCCAACCCCACCCTCCCAAGGGGTTCCGCTGAGGGACGAAAAACGGACCTCAGATCGTCGGCCTCACCTCTTTTTGACGTCACTTTGGTCTAGCACCTTTTAGTCGAGCCATGACTCAGGGTGGGTGGTGCTGCTGGGCTGATCCCGGCCCCTTGACTCAGGAGGTCGGCGGGTTAGCGAAAGGGCCGTCAAGGACACACCACTGTCTGTGGTCCCCTGCCCCTGTTTGCTCCCCTTTCCTTTTTCTCCCTCCCTTGCGTTCCTTTTAAACCGGGTGAATTTTTATATATAAAAGACGACACGTGACCCGGCCTTTTTGACATCAAGAGGCATCAATCTTTGAGGTCGTAAAGACGACCTTTAACTACAGACGCACCTACCTTCTGAGGTCGTAAAGACGACCTTTAACTACAGACGCACCTACCAAAAGCACGGGACCAAGAGTCCAATTGCGGTTAGATGAGGAAACATTTACGTCAAGATGCCAACGTCTCATAAATGTAGAAAGGTCATTCCAGGACTAAGACGAACCAAACCATGTAAATCAAGACAAACCACCCACACGTCCCACACACACACATACATAAGGTCGTGTCTTTTCAGAATATATTTACAAAAATTAGTGGAAAGACTGATTTTTTTTGAGTAATACGACAAAGTAAAACTTAAGTATTAATTAGTACTAATAATACGCTAGAAAGAAGTTTGGGTCCTTGAGACTCTATCTAACAAATACCAATAGAGGTCAAGAATGTAATTATAAAGAGGGGTTTGAATGGGTGGATCAGGCAGGTAAAATCTCAGTAGAGGGTTGGAACTGTTGATACGACAAGAGTACCGTTTGTAGTCAGTTTGATTCTTCTGTAAATTTAATCTTTTTTTACGTAAATTGATTTTAAACAGAATCATAACCCCCTTTCAGGTCTGGACATTCAAACACAAAAAACCAAGACGACAGAGACCTTGGAAGATAAAGAGACGAACGTTGTGAACTATTAGAGAACCCAGTTTTATCGAAAATAGGAGTCTCATGACTCTTAAATTCTGGATCCTCCTTTGTATTCTTTATGGGTCATTGTGTGTCAACTTTCCCCTCGAGTACGATAAAATCCTTTCTATTTCAATTACTAAACTTTTGAGTCTCCTTCTTCTCTCTCGAAGACTGTCCTCTATATTCAACGTTGTCTTGTGATAATCTCTATCTGGGATGGCCCATCCAGTATAAACTTTTTTCTATTTTATTTCTTTCAAAACAGAAAACACAAAAAGTCCATCTCCGTTTGAACACTTACTTCCGGACCTCCACCCTTCTGTCCTGGGGCTACAAGTTTTTCTCTCACTACTTGTGCGACCGGTCTTGCCGGTAGCAAATTTTTCAGATATTTTTAATTTACGACCTCTCCCACATTTCTTTTCCCTTAGGAGGATGTGACAACCACCCTTATATTTAACCATCTCGGTGAAACTTCTTGTTTGAGGTATACCTCAAAGGGATTTTTTGATTTTTATCTTGATGATATACTAGGTCGATAAGGTAAGGACCCGTATATAGGTTTGTTTTGATATTAAGTTTTTCTATGCACGTGGGGTCACAAGTAACGTCGTGACAAATGTTATCGGTTCTGTCCCTTTGTTGGATCTACAAGATCTACTCACCTATTTCTTCTACACCATGTATATATGTTATCCTTTAATGAGTGGTATTTTTTCTTACTTTATTACGGTAGACGTCGTTGTACCTCCGTTGATCGCTAATAGTATGATCCACTTCATTCAGTTTGTCTCTTTCTATTTATGGTATACTATCGTGAATATACACCTTAGATCTTATACTGTGTTTACTTGAATAGACATTTTGTGTTTGTCTGAGTTCCTGTATCTTTTGTCTGAACATTAACGGTTTCCGCCCCCTCTCCCTTTCCTACCTGATCCTCAACCCCTAATCGTTCGTATATGTTTGATAATGTACATATTTCCTATTTGTTGTTCCAGGTTGAGAAATCGTGTCCCTTGATATAAGTCATAGGACACTATTTGGTAGTACCTTTTATTATACTTTTTTTATAATATATATATACTTTTTTCAGTTTCACAATCAACGAGTCAACACAGGTTGTAAAACACTGAGATACCTGACATCGACCGGTCCAAGGAGACAGACTCCTTAAGAGATCTGTTGTGGTTTCACCTAACGGTAAGGGAAGAGGTCCCCTAGAAGAGGTCCAAAGGGTGTAACGTCCGTCTAAGAAATGGTAGACTCGGTGATACATGTATATTTTGACTTAGTGAAACGACATATCGTCTTTAATTGTGTTTTAACATTTAGTTGAAGTTAATTTTTTTTAAAAAAAATTATTCCTCCTTCACCACGGTAAAGGTCTCATGTGGTTTGTTCTTTCTTTCTTTCTTTCATATCCGTTTACTCCACCTTCTTATTCAACTCAGGTCTACCAGAGTAAACAGGTGGAGATCAACAGTATGTAACATCCCAACATATTTTGGACCAAAAAAACAACAAACAATAGAAGATGACCGTAATGAGAAGAGTTGTACGGAAGTAGAACCTAAGTCAAGTCAAGTCAACGAGTCAGCACAGGCTGAGAAACGCTGGGGTACCTGACGTCGTACGGTCCGAAGGGACAGGTAGTGGTTGAGGGCTCGAACGAGTTTGAGGTAGCTCAGCTACTACGGTAGGTTGGTAGAGTAGGAGACAGTATGGGAAGAAGAGGACGGAAGTTAGAAAGGGTCTTGGTCCCAGAAAAGGTTACTCAGTCAAGAAACGTAGTCCACCGGTTTCTAACCTCAAAGTCGAAATCGTAGTCAGGAAGGTTACTTATAAGTCCTGACTAAAGGAAATCCTAACGGACCAAATTAGAGGAACGTCAGGTTCCCTGAGAGTTCTCAGAAGAGGTTATGGTGTCAAGTTTTCGTAGTTAAGAAGTCGTGAGTCGAAAGAAATATCAGGTTGAGAGTGTAGGTATGTACTTATGACCTTTTTGGCATCGAAACTGATCTTCCTGGAAATAAACGTTTCATTACGGAGACATAGAACCTAATACTGAACGAATTGAGTAAGTGAGTACGGAAATGGTAGAATTCTGTGTTTGCGAAATCCTTCCTGATGTAAATGGAGTCAGGAAAGATGGTCCTGGATGAGTCGAAGTGGTTCCAATCGAGAGTCGATCTGTCACAGGACACGTCCGTCAAGGAGTCTGTAAGATCTAAGTCAAGGTCCGGTGGTTTTATTTCGTTTATAGTGATGTTTCGCTCAGTGTACTTAAAAAAAGGGATTACGTATAATTTATACTACGACAATTTCACGACGTGAGTCATACGATCGTTTAAACTTTTTAAGTCGTCACCGGTGTCCTGACCTTTTACAGTCACAAGTAAGGTTAGGGTCTCTTTTCGTTACGGTTTCTTACAAGTTTAATGACATGTCAACGTGAGTAAAGTGTACGATCGTTCTAATACGAGTTTTAGGGAGTTCGATCCGAAGTCGTCGTGTACTTGGTTCTTGAAGGTTTATTTATATGTTCGACCTAAATCTTTTCCGTCTCCCTGGTCTCTAGTTTAATGGTTATAGACAACCTAGTATCTTTTTCGTTTTATTAAAAAAAAATTTTTAGATGAAGACGAAGTAACTGATACGATTTAGGGAACTGACACATCTATTGTTATTTGACACCTTATAAGAATTTCTCTACCCTGATGGTCTGGTGGAAGGGATTATCGAGTCAACGATTTCTTAGACGAACGTTACGTCCTCTGAGATCAAGCTAAGGACCCAACCCTTCTAGTCGACCTCTTCCCTATCCGATGGGTGAGGTCATAAGGCCGACCCTCTTAAGATGCCTGACATATCAGGTACCACAGTGTCTCTCAGTCTGTGCTGACTCACTGAAAGTGAAAGTGAAATGGACGGAGGACTATTTGGACATATGCCTAATTCTTCGTTGTCAATCTTGGTCTGTGTCTTGTTGACTGACCAAGGTTTAACCCCTTCCTCATACAGTTCCGACATATAACAGTGGGACGAATAAATTAATATACGTTTCATGTAGTACACTTTACGACCCAACCTACTTAGTGTTCGACTTTAGTTCAAACGGGTCTCTTTAAAGTTGTTAGAGTCTATACGTCTACTATGGTAAAATTGTCGTCTTTCACTTCTCCTTGATTTCTCGGAGAACTACTTCCACTTTCTCCTCTCACTTTTTCGACCGGATTTTGAGTTGTAAGTTTTTTACTTTTAGTACTGTAGGTCAAGGTAGTGAAATACAATTTATCTATCCCTTTGTTACCTTTGTTACTGTCTGAAATAAAAGAACCAGAGGTTTTAGTGACGTTTACCACTGGTGTCGGTACTTTTAATTTTCTACGAACGAAGAACCTTCTTTTCGATACTGTTTGAATCTGTCACATAATTTTTCATCTCTGTAGTGAAACGGTTGTTTACAAGAATATCAGTTTCGATACCAAAAAGGTGATCAGTACATCCCTGCACTCTCAACCTGGTATTTCTTCCAACTCGTGACTTCTTAACTACGAAAGTTTAACACAACGACCTCTTCTGAGAACTCTCAGGGAACTCGACGTTCCTCTAGTTTGGTCGGTTAGGATTTCCTTCAGTTAGGACTTATAAATATCCTTCCTGACTACGACTTCGACTTCGAGGTTATGAAACCGGTGGACTACGTTTCTCGGCTGAATGTCCTTTTCTAGGACTACGACCTTTTCTGACTCCCGTTTTCCTCTTCCCCCGCAGTTTCCTACTCTACCAACCTACCATAGTGACTGAGTCACTTGTACTCAAACTCGTTTGAGTCCCTCTAGTACTTCTTGTCCCTTCGGACCGTACGACGTAAAGTACCCCAATGTCTCGCAACCTGTGTTGACTCACTGACTTGTTCTCACGTATATTTGCGATCCACATGTGATGAGTCATTGGATGCTTCACACGTTATCGTTATACAGATTTGTGTTACATAGACGGAACTGACTTTTTTACGAAACAGCGATTTTTTACGGTTGGTAGTCAGTCAGAAGACGTTTAGAATCGTCATTTTAGTTTCTAGTGATTTCCTGAAGGGACCGTCGGGTCTACAATTCTGAAGAAGGTCACGTCCCCCACCCCCAAGGTAGGAATCGGTCCCTCGAAACCCTGGTTTTAGGGTGTACGAAATCCCGGTTTTTTGGTTTTGTATTTAGTCTTCGTTACAACATTGTTTAAGTTATTTCTAAAAGTTTTACCAAGTGTATTTTTTATATAAAATTTTTTAGTGGTATCGTTTATTTTATTAGTCCTTTTAGAAACTTTAATGGTTTTACACTGTATCTGTACTTTGCTCATTTATGACAACCCCTTTACCGAGTCTACCTGAACGGACTACGTCTCAACAGTGTTTGGAAGTTCAACATCCTTTTTTCCGTCATTTCCTTCACATTGTTTTCCTTCAGACGAACGCCAGAGATAAGAGAAACACCGGGATAAGAGACGCCCAACACACTTTTTCGTTTTCCATGTCCTTGGTGTCTTCCCACTACTTTCTGTAAGAGATTAGACTTACTGACTATACGGGACCTTTGAATGGTTCTTAAGGAACTACAATTCCTTCTGTAGAAAAGTCGGATTCACGGGTCTTTACTTGGACTTAACGTCATCCCTAAGTCATTTTACTAGGAATTCACCTATTTACTTGTGGACTTATAAAGTAGTAGAAACTCTAGTCAAGAAAGAATATCTACTACACATCAAATTTTGGATGAACAAAAGTGAAATAACTCGTGTCCTTTCAGCAGTACTGTTGAAGTAGTTTTATAATTGTTCCTGTTCATAAGCTAAATTTTGTTGAAGGGACATTGAAACAGAGAGTCCGTCTTTTCTACTTTTAAAAGAAGAGTTCTACGAAACAAAGGGGACAAACGTGTTGACCGTTGTCGTGTGTTCGTAAGTTGACACATAAGAAAAGTGTGAGCGTTTACTGTTACTGTCAGTCTCTACGGCAGATTGAGGAACGATGAGTCTCACACCAGACACTTAGTCGTCGGTGTGGTACTGGACACTAGAACAGTCTTTATGTCCGAAGTCCCCGAAGGGACCACTAGGTCTCCGATTCCGAGGTGAGACAGTTTCTTCCCCGGATCCAAGTTAGGGACCGGTCCCTTGATCTAGGGTATACGGTGTTGATTCTGAGTTACATCGGTTTATTTATTTACTTATTTATTTGTGAGTTTTTATCTGTTTTATTTTGAACTGATTTTGTTTGTTTGTTTGTCTTTATATCCGGGGTCCGGAGTGAGGTTTGGACTTAGTCTTGAAAATAACTTGTTTAGGATCAATTGAGTATACGTATAATGTCAAAACCTTCGTAACCAGACGTCAGTCGAGTAATTCACACGAGCTGGACCTTTACCCAAAATACTTAGACAAATTTGGACCCGTAAAAATATTGGTTACAGAAAGGAAAAATAGACCCTGTAAAAAGTCAAGTTTAATTGTCATAACTCTGGCTTCTTAAGTAGAGATACCGAAGAACCAGATCAAGTATTTGGTCTTGGTGTTCAAGTGTTTCGTTCCCCCTAAATCTCTTTTCGTCCACCCCCGTCCTCCCTCTTTACACTCCTTTGACCCATGATCCCGTGTACATGAAAAATTTTTATAAAGTCTTCGTCTTGAAGAGAAATAAAAAATCGTTCGTTTCGTGACCGACATGACAAATAGTTCCATTTAACAGTTTGAAGTAATATACAAAAAAGAGAGATAATAAGAAGAAAGGAGGAATTCCAGGAAATGGAAGTTAAACAAACTTTACGTGGACCAATCTATGGTCTATTGAACACTACCAACCCTGGTACAATCGTAGGTACAGTGAAAACGTTACACTCCAAAATTAATTCCTTTCACCTTCTCGTACTCCAGTCTCAGGGATTTAAAGACCGGGACAATATCTGTAAGTACTTCGTTGCACCCAAACCCCTAAGGTTTTCAATTTTTTACTTTCACAACTAGAGAGTCAACACAGGCTAAGAAATACTGGGGTACCAGACATCTTAAGACAGATACCTTAAGAGGTCCGATTCTATGACCTCACCCAACAGTAAAGGATGAGGTCCCCTAGAAGTTTCCACTATCTTTATATCAAGTAAGATGAAAAAGTTTTGTTGCCACAAACATTCGTAATCTCACTAGACCAGTCGTCTTATTACGCGGGGTATGGGCGGTGAGACCAGAACCGGGGTTTTGTGGTGGAGGACTAGGGACTTGGGACACTTATCTAATACCGTGAACCGTTCCCCCTCAAAACAACGACAACAAGTCAGCGATTCAGTACAGGTTGAGAACACTTGGGTACCTGACGTCGGACGGTCCGAGGGAACAGGAAGTGATCGAGGGGTTAAACGAGTCTAAGTACAGGTAATACATCTTCTACGATAGATTGGTAGAGTAGGAGACGGCGGGGGAAGAGGGATTCCAACGCGTATCTTAATCCTAACATTGGTTGACTGGAACTCTACCCTTCTAGTGTGTGTTCCCAGGAATGTTTACTTTCTACCTCCGTTTACACAGTCACAGGAGTAGTCTTTCTCAGTCTCCCTTCGTCACACTCTTTCAGAACTGGTCTTACTGACCGAAACGTCCACCTCTCCTCACTCATCGGTTCTCTACACAGGTCGGAGACCTGTTCCTACTCCGACCTTTTGGGAAAGAGGGGTTCTCGGAGGTCTCTTCGTCGTCGGTGTATGCGTGAAACTAAGATCGGGTCACTCTGGGTAAAGTCTGAAGACTGAAGGTCTTTATAATCCATTATGTACGGGTAAGAAAAGCCTCTTCCGTTACCGTGGGGTGAGGTCATAAGAACGGACCTTTTAGAGTACCTACCTCCTCGGACCATCCGACGTCAGGTACCCCAGCGATTCTCAGCCTGTGTTGACTCGTTGAAGTGAAAGTGAAAAGTGAAAGTACGTAACCTCTTCCTTTACCGTTGGGTGAGGTCATAAGAACGGACCTTTTAGGGTCCCTGCCCCCTAGGACCACCCGACGGCAGATACCCCAACGTGTCTCAACCTGTGCTGACTTCGTTGAATCGTCGTCGTCGGGTAAGAAAATTTATTGATCTAAACACCGGAAAGTAATATCGTCGTTACCCTTTGATTATGGCTTAACCCTAGGATGACATTGTTTAGGGGGTTTACATTTCATCGAAACCTCACCTCGTTTTGACCTTCTTAAAACACCTCTTACTAAATAAAAAAAAAAATTAAAATTAAAAAAAAAAAAATTAAAATTTTAGAAATTAAGAATGTACGCAAGGGTTTGTACTTGGGGGGAGGGTGGAGGGAGGGGTGTTGTAGAGAGACCCAGTAGGGGTACGTGGTCGGGGTTCGTTCGACGTGGGATGCAGTCTGTACCTGACCGCTAAGTTAAGAATGTACTGTCATATGTACAATATTTCGGATCCAACGAACCTTACAGAACTCTTCACCTTATAATGGACCTTACAGTCATTTGTTTCCAACAGTGTCCTGAGTCACTAACGTCGGTGGTATCGACCACTCGGGTCTCCTTTCGCGTCCTGCGTCCGGGGTCTGTCGACTCCACGGGGTCTGTCGAGTGACTTACTAAAGTCACTTCGGTCCGAGAACGTAGAAGGGCATGTATCTTTTCGTGATTTAGGGAATTGAACCCTATAGACCAAAAGAAAGTAATCGTTATTAGAAAACTACAAGTCTGATGGACGGGAAAGAACGGTTTGGAAATATATTGGACCAAGGAGGGGAGTGGAGGAGTCTCTCCAAGAGAGCCCCAAAGAACTCTACGACGAAGGGCCCGAGTTCAGGATTTTTAAAGACAACTTATATCATATCGAGACAGGATCCGACACTTATAAAAATTCGAATGTAATGACAATCATTTGTATACTGACAATTGAGACGATCACTCCTCAGTCTTCGTCCCGTCTCTTTCGGAGGTATTAGACTCTCTTAAGGATTGTGTAGTACTTATCAGACGACCGTTTTCATGACGGTCCCTTCCGTGTCTACCTTTACTTGGGTAATGGTCTTTTACCTCCTTTCCTTTAGGGATATCGTCGTAACAGCAGACGTCAAATACACCGTTGCTACTTAAACCTATAAGTGGTTTCCGTTAAAGATTCGTTACACAACTTCCTTGTCCGACCAAAGAAGAACGACGAATAGTCTTTTACACTTTCCTTTCTCTGTTGAACTTCCTTCTTCGTAATTCGTCTTTCCTTGGTCCTGAACCACTAAACCCTTTAGGAGTCGAATAGGTCTACGGTGCGGTAAGAGAAGATCCATTTGTCACTACAGGAGCACGAAACCGTTAGGACTCTCCAAAACAATTAAGAATATAAACTTTTTAGACGATTTACATAATTGTGTTGTCTAGGGACATAAAATTAAAATACAGGGTCACATAATTAATATAACTGAGAAAATCGGGACTATAGTAATGTATTGTGACGATAAGTATTTAACAAACACGAGGTTTTCCTCCGGTTTTACAAGAAAATACCTAGAGTTGTATAAATTACGACGAAAATTTTACGAAGGGAGTATCCTTATTGAATGGTGACGAGACCGAAGTCCTTTGACTCTCCTTTTGTATTCTATCTTTCGCATTGTCTTTTTCCAGGATTCTATTTACCCGATTATCTATGACGTTTCATTTGAAACGTTTGATCAAGTTTCCATAAATAACTCGCACTGATACAACCTAGCGTCTCAGTCTGTACTGATTCACTGATTCGTGTCGTGTACAATACATTTCTATAAACATTTTTTATACATTTTCGATAAAGTATACTCGTTTGAACAAATTTTTCTTGTCAAGTCAGTGTGTTTCTATACAACAGGCATTTCTTTTTTTTCTCAGGTGTCGATTCCATTTCGAAAATGAGATTGAATCAATTTTTTATGTGAATCCCTTTAAGGTCACCAATTCTGAGACGGGAAAGTGACGGTTCTCTGTCCCAAGCTAGGGACCAACCTCTTGATTCTAGGGTGTACGACGTACTACACCGGTGTATTTAATTTTTTTTTTTTTTTAATTATGTGAATCAAAAGGTACAACGAGAAAGAAGGGGTCGAATCAGGGAGTGTCGTGTGGTACGAGAATGTTCAGAAGTTCCAAAGGGTTTTAACTAGTACACTGCTGTCTGATAAAAGACTCAGGAACTGAAATCAGAAAAAATTTATCTTTTTACTTTGATCGACGGTTGTTTTTCCAATGAACTCAAGGAATATCATTGGGGTTTATCCTTTGTTGAGTTTACGGGTCATTGTTTACCCACCTACTCGTTGAATAGTCAAGTCAAATCAAGTCAGCGAGTCAACACAGGTTGAGAAACGCTAGGGTACTTAACGTCGTGCGGTCCGGAGGGACAGGTAGTGGTTGAGGGCCTCAAGTGAGTCTGAGTGCCGGTAGTTCAGGCACTACGGTAGGTCGGTAGAGTAGGAGACAGCCGGGGAAGAGGAGGACGGGGGTTAGGGAGGGTCGTAGTCTCAGAAAAGGTTAGTCAGTTGAGAAGTGTACTCCACAGGTTTGATGACCTCAAAGTCGAAATCGTAGTCAGGAAGGTTACTTATAAGTCCTGACTAAAGGAAATCCTAACGGACCGAATTAGAGGAACGTCAGGTTCCCTGAGAGTTCTCAGAAGAGGTTGTGGTGTCAAGTTTTCGTAGAATTATCATGTAGGTATTTACTTTGTATCGAGTCACCGTCTCTTCTTCGATGATTAGATCTGTCGTTGTGTCTACTTAGTGTCTTTACTACGACTCCTTTTTTTCTTCTTTTTGTCCGTTTTTCTCATGTATACAGTACAAAGGTAACTATACTTTAAGATCCTTTCCATTTTCGTTAGATATCTCTGTCTCTCGTCTGGGACCAACGGATCTGGGTCCCAAACCTTAACGGTCATTTCCCCGTCTTCCACGAAAGACTGACTACCTTTACAAGGTATAGTACTAACACCACCCCTACTACTCCCACATACATAAATAGTTTTAAGTAGCTTAAAACGTGATTTTTACCCACAAAATAACATCCATGTCCACCACGATCATCATTTCTTTGATCGACGGTTACGTCTTCTACATTCTCTACACCCAAGTCAGAGACTCAGACCTTCTAAAGGGGCCTCCTCCTGTGTCGTTGGGTGAGGTCGTAAGAACGGACCTCTTAGGGTACCTGTCTCCTCGTACCCACCGATGTCAGGTGTCCCAGTGTTTCTTAACGCGTACTGACTTCAGTGAATCGTGCGTGTGTATGAATAAAGTTATTTCGACCGAAATTTTACTCTCGACTTTTGTTGTAGTTGTTGAAAGTTTCAATAAATTTCTCCCTACTTACTTAATAAAAGACTCCAACATTTGCAATCAACAGTCCTTTCTTAGTATCATCTAACGTGACATCCTACATTAATATATAATCTGTGACAAGGTTCGTGAGATAGACAATCCAGTAAGGAAAGGAGGTCCTTAGGAAACTCTACTCATGATAATAATATAGACGAAATGTATGTTCTTTTAACTTCATATCCCTTTAATTGGTTAAAGGGGATTTAGGTATCCATCGTTTACCGTTTTCGTCCCGAGTCTGAGTTCACCGGATCAAGATTTTGGTCTCACACTTAGGAAGACCGGTAGAACGTTTCTCGAACGATTAACACGTTTTGTTTCTTCGGGTCGTGTCCGACTACTTTAGACTAAGAGACCCATGAACGTCCAAGGTCCTTGGATGTGAAATTGTTCGTGTACATCTAGTAAGACTACAACTCCCAGTGTTAGTCTTTGTGACTTATAAAGTACCATCATTTCTACAGAATCACTTCTTCAGGGAACCACCCATGTGTAAGGGCTGTGACAATACGTTATCCTAAAAGTTGTAACCGTGAAGTTTGACAAATAATATGAGGGAATTAAAGGAACTGAGATCAAATTCGACGTACACTCGTCACCTCTGTAGAAATTGTTCGAAATACAGGATTACCTTGTCAATTGATTTAACTACATTATTACTCAAAGGTAAATAAATACGTGAATTTCTTACTTTCTCTCCTCTGTGACTAAGTCTGTGTCTTCCTTCTTTCTTTCCTTCCTTCCCTCCCTCCCTCCCTCCTTCCTCTCTTTCCTTCTAAGTAACCTTCATATAATTATTTCGACGAATATAATTATTTCGACGAATATTTTCTTTTATAATTCCGTTAGTGTGAGTCCATTAGAATAGGGTCAACAAATTTACAATGGTTTTAAACTGAACAGGGTCGAAGGAAAGTACCGTTCCGTATAATCTTTTATTCGGAAACTGTTTTTCGACTTTTAAGGAATCGTAGACGGTATAGACCAGTCACCAGAAACTTTTTTTGGGGTCTTGAGGATGTCCACTTCGTAGAAGGAATGGTCCGACTCGTAGAGGGCTAAAGTCCCCCAGGACGTTTCGACTTAACTTTATCTCAAATTTTTTTAGTGTCGGAATTTTCTTATTGAGAAAATCTCCTTACGTAAATTAGGTTTACTCCTCTCCAAAAATATACATTTATACTTATGTCCTCTTAGAAACTCGGGAAGTCAAAAAAATTAAATAAATAAAAATTAACTTCCTATTAACGAAATCCCATAACATAACCAAAGACGGTTCGTTGTTGTACTTAGTCGGTATCCATATGTATACAGGGGAGGGAGAATGTTGAGGGAGGGCGAAGGGAGAGGTAGGGTGGGGAGATCCAACAGTGTCTCGGGACCAAACTCAAGGGACTCAGTATGTCGTTTAAGGTAACCGACAGGCAAAATGTATACCATTACATATACAAAGGTACGGTGAGAGAGGTAAGTAGGGTAGGAGAGGAGGGGTGGAGTGGGGTGTAGGTATTCAGAGAAGAGATTCAGGCGTAGAGGTAAACTCGGGAATTCAAAATTCTCCTTGTAAGGTTTGGATATACTGTATGACTGGATGTCCTTTCTCTCGGTAGATACATCTTTTTGTACAAAAGTTGTAACTAAAAACCATTTTCCTTGTTTTTCTTATAAGATCAGTCATTGTACGGGACAGAGGAAAGTTTATAACATTGTATTTTGAAAGAGACGAAAGTGTCATACCTCTACGGAAATTTTTGATCCTGATTTTGATAGTATACTGGGTCGTTAGGGTGAGGATCCGTATATGGAACTCCTTGTGTTTTAACTTTTTCTGTGTACATGAGGTTGTAAGTAATGTCGTGATAAATGTTATCGATCCTGTACCTTCGTTGGATCTTCAGGTAGTTGTCTACTCACCTATTTCTTCGACACCATGTATATGTCCTACCTCATAATGAGTCGGTACTTTTCCTGGTGTAAACTCAGTCAAGACTACTCCACTTACTTGGATCTCGGACAATATGTCTCACTTCATTCAGTCTTTCTCTTTTTATCGTATGTGATTGTGTATGTATACCGTAGATCTTTCTACCATGACTACTTGGATAAACGTCTCGTCGTCACCTCTGTGTCTGCATCTCTTGTCTGAATACCTATGCCCAATCTCCTTCTTTCCTCTCCCACCCCGTTTACCTGTCTTATTGTACTTTTGTATGTGTCATGGTATACATTTTGTCTCCCGGTCACCCTTAAACGACATACTGAGTCCCTTGAGATTGGCCCTGAGACACTGTTGGATCTCCCCACCCTACCCCTCCTTCCACCCTCCCTCCAATTTCTCCCTCCCCTGTATACATATGGATACCGACTAAGTTCAACTACCAACCGTCTTTGGTTGTGTTATAACATTTCGTTAATAGGAAGTTAATTTTTATTTAAATTAAATTTTTCAAAAATTTGAAAAAAACGAAGGATATAAAATAAAATATTAAATCTTGGTGTTTTATACCGTACTGTTTTTATTATACGAAGAGGGACTTGTCAGAGTACCCTCATACGGAACTAGTAATAAGGTTGTGTTCTCGGAGTGGGACTCCTACATAACTTGGTCACTCGACTACTCAAATACGGTCTTTATAGATTCCTTACCTATAGTGACAACGAAAACCAAAAGTGAAATGAACGTTTCTGTTCTACAAAGGAAACTCAGAGTGAGTATTTACAAACGAAGAAGAAGACCCTTTGTTCTTTCTGTATCTAGAGTTTCGATGTTTTCCGTAGGTTCCTCTGATTCTACGAGAATTCCCTAGTAGAGTGACCTACCCCGGGTTTCCGTATAGAACTCGGGACCAAGTTTTGTTCTTTTACTAGACTCAAAGTCTCATTTCTCTCGAGACAAAACTGTATTTCTTTTCCGTCTAATACGTCTCCGTCTGAACAACTTTAGAGTGAAATACTTTTACTGTCAATACCGACGACGGGAATATAAATATTTTATGTCACAAATTTGTCAACTGTTATAATGGATACCCTTCATCACAGAATGGTCTAAGAAGAAGGAAAGATCTCCTAGATAAAACCAGACTAATATCCTTATTACTTTCGTTATTTTTCCCGGAGGGGAAAGGTTGTGCCCTCGTCTGTACGTCTCTTCGGGAGGGACCATCTCTTGGCTACTACTGCGACTCATTTTAATTTTACCCTAAAATCCCAAATTCGTCCGATCTACAAATCTTTCCCATTGTTCGATTTCGTTCCTTATCTCTCCCCCCCTTTTCCCGGAGTCACCATCGTTCGTGTCATCGTCCTCAAGGACCCTCGAGTAGTGGACTTCGACACCCGTTCCCGGACCCTCGAGCCAGCCGCCTGTTCTGTCTTGGTCGCGTCTATCCTTCACTACGGTGTTATCTTCAGAACATGCCACCCCCACGTAAAAGAGGAGTCACAACGGAGTCTTGGATCTCTTCTGTCAGAGAGGACTCAAAAGGACTAGACTTCGGACGTTCAGGTACCAAAGTCGAGTCTTTAAGTACGTATAAGTCACCGAACTTTGAGGTGTCCACCTTGGAACTTAAATTTTCACTAGGACACAACTCTTCTGACGTCCTCGGACCGTCTTCGTTTGTGTTTAAGAGAGGCCTTATATTTCACAAGGGAGTCTTAGTGGGTAAGTAATTTTATAAAATCATCTTTTTGTTAGTGTGTCGTCCGTGACAAGATCTTTGACCTGAATTGTTACACATTTTGTTTCTGGAAACAACAGTACCACGAAGGTGTTACTTCCTGTTAATTTTAATAATTGTTTTTTACATCCAGTAGTCTACCACCACACATCACACTCTTTTTATTTCGTCTCTTTCTACTACCTGTGTCCCACCTCTCCACCCTCCCTTCTCTTCAGTGACAGATTGGTTACAGTAGTGAAATTATAGAGTCCATATTTTATATACAAAATAATACTTGTGATACAGTCTAACAAAACAAAGTCCTTTCGTCTTTAGAGGACTACGTAAAATCTGTCTCGACATACTTCTGGAACCACTCCTCACACCCTTAGTCTCCTTCCACGACCACTACGGTCGACGGACGTGCACCCCCTGTATTCAGGGAGACACAGACGACGACGGGTCCCCTGGTCTCTACGAGGAAGAGAGACGACCGATTTGGAGGTCACTTGAGTCTTAGGTTAGAGTTCGGACAACTTTTTCCTAAGACTCTAGGCATCAAAGATTCAAGGGAAGAACAGCACGATTTCTCTACCATCGTTTCCCGTCCTGACTACTGTTTGGTAGACCGCATTGTTGTATCGAACTTTTGTAATAACGTTTGTGGTGTGGTCATACAAAACCCGGAAAAGGGTGTATGTTATATAAAATATCCTATAACTGAAACGAGTAGATTCAACATTTATTTAGGTGGTCAAGACTCAAACCGGTATCTCTCTACCAAAATCTTTTTCTCGTCCAACGTCTTCTTGTACCACCCCTTCACTCACTCTCCTTTCTGTCGAGACCCCCCAGGGGAAAACCCGACTAACCATCTGACTCTTTCGAGTTCTGTAACTCTCACTATCCGTGTAATCAAGTGGTTAATGTAATCAAGTTAGTTAATGTAGAGTATAAATAATTAATTCAAGTGTATAAATTTGTATATCAGATGGCAAAGTACTCCGTTGTTTACGGTGAATTTCCATTACGAAGTTAATTAATCAATTAATAAAGTGAACTAAGTTATTATAAAATCAGCGGATCATTGGGTTGACGACACTTAAAATTCTCCATAATAGATTAATATCAGGGAGGACCTCAAGTGTCAGATACCCGACTTTTCTGTAACTTTTTATTAACGTTTTATCTATATGTCTTACATTATCTTTATGAACCTGCCACACATCCTTGGGTGTCTCCCAGTACTCAGTAAAGTCTCTCAAATACTCTAATTAAACCCTAAAGGTCCAACGGATTATTAAAAGACACCTTCAATTTAATATTAAGGTTAAAATACCTGATACTTTAACGTCGAGTCTCTCCAACCCATTGGAACATCTCAGCACACCGTGGGTCGTGTCACGGACTGTGTCTTGTCCCGAGGGTCTACAAACGACTCGTCCACCGACCCACTCTCCACTGAACCACAGCTCTCTTTACTTCTACTTCTATAGTAACGTAAGAGACCACAAAAGATTCCATATATACTAGTTTAAAGTCTTTTATTTCTCGAATCACGAACTAAGTCTAAGGAAAAAACTGAGTACTACATGAAATTTTCTTTTTCTTCATTTGAAGAATAACATTATTGTTGGTTGGTTTGTTATGACTGTCACTTTTGTGTGTGTGTGTCTGTGTGTGTGTGTGTGTCTTTGACGAATTTCCCAGTGTGTATTAACAATCTATTAATATTGTTTCCCTTAGTCCTTCCGTTCTTTTTTTCGAATATTCTTTCAAGTGTTGATATAAGTATAAGAAATTGTTACCAAAATATAATAGAAATGATTAAGTTGTTTGCGATATTTCTTATGGGTTCATGAAACATAGACGAGAACAACACGTAAACATTAGATTAGATTCTAACTTTCTATATTCTTAGAAGATTCTGACTACCGAAAACGTACTGTTATTAAAATCGGATCTTCGGTATAGATTCGTGAAAATTATTCAATCAATAGTTCAGTTCAATTAATAAAAGTAGTATCACGTCGTCGTCCTTGGAACAATATAAATGAATACACGAAAGAGAGAAGGAAAGACGTGTAATACTAACATTAGAAACCCCTCAATTTTACTCATTTAATTTCATTGATCTTTACACTATATGATCTTGTAACAACGATCTACCCTTTTGTCTTAGTATTACCATTTCAACGACACAGAGTTAAAAGGAAAGAAGTACGTTCCACTCTGACCCGTATCTAACCCTATTAAAATTCCTACAATCCTTAACAGTCGATTTTATACCTTTATTAAATGTTGCTTTTTATTAAATTGTATAAACTATATTTGAATTCATACCCTTTCATCATTTTATTCCGTCCGTAGTAATCATCTACTTTTTAGAACCGACGTAATTCAATGAGCTTTTGACTCTGAACCACTGACTAGGATCCGACTGTCTTACTAAATAACAGATTTGATGCAGTAAATACTCTTACCTCTCACACGATTATTATTACTACAACCCTCTCGTTCGTACCTTGTTCTTAAGGAGGACCGCTTAACAGAGACTGACAAAGCAAGAGGTAGTTCTGGCGAGGAGGACGTGGGAGGTGGGAGGACGTGTGTGTGTACACAAGAGTCATTGTTCTTGACATGACTTGTGTCTCGGAGGTGAGTGGAGTGGGTATCCGAGAAGTCGTGACAGCCAACGACGTGTAGAAAAGAGTTACACAAAAGGGAGTTCAAAATAGCACTCCCCGGAGATAAGGAGAAATGTTCCAGTCTCAGTACTACACGTCATCCTTGTCACCAGAGACCTCTTGTCTGAAAACACACAGACCTCGGTATTAACACCCAGTCACTTTCCTCTCTCTCTGTAACTCTCCTATAACCTGAAACGGGATTATAATTCCTTCCCTTCAATAGTTATGGTCAGTAAAGATATCTATAGTCCCTTCGTTATTGTTTCTTGTACTCGTTGATTGTGCCGGCACACGAACTCATTCACCTTGTCGTCGGCGTCAGGACCACTTGGTGTACGTCGTCTAATTGACAATTGTATACTAGTCACAAAGGTCAAATGTACAAAATGAACCGACATCAAAAAGGAAAACAACTCAGTCACCATAAACAGCAACAAATCAGAGATTCAGCACAGGTCGAGAAAACACTGGGGTACCTGACATCGGACTGTCCGAGGAGACAGGTATCCTAAAGGGTCCGTTCTTATGACCTTATGACCTCACCCAGTGGTAAAGGAGAAGGTCCCCTAGAAGGACTGAGTCCCTAACTCTGGTACAGAGTACATAACCGTCCGTCTAAGGAATGGCAACTCGGTGGTCCCTTCGAAGTCATCGTTCTAACGAGATTAAACCTTACGACGTCCAATAATGGAAAGAGTCTTCGAGTAATCGAAGGTTATTTATTAAACACGAATTTCACTCAAAAGTCTTTTGAGAATTAAAAGGAACACTCGGGAATAAATGTGGACAAAATACCAATAGTCGAACTGTACGTCGTCAGTGTGGTAAACAACTCCTCTAAGACAAACGTCTAATCTTCGAAAGATTGTAGAGAACAGATTCGAAGGGAAGGTATACCCCACACCCACTCCGATCGAGTAGAGAAAGTAAGAACGACAATATTGGACTCTAGTATAATTACAGTATCCCTCGAGTCTCCCACCCTATTTTAAATCTTTTCTTAGAAGAGAAAGTGAAGAAGGTATACACGATCTTTATAAGAAGGTATTTGAATTCCTACCCCAGTAGGTAATTCATCTTTAATTTTAAGATTTAAGTTTATGAATGAAAACATATTGAATTGGGACTAATTTCAATCCAACTCTTTTCTCCCATTTTGGGGTCTTTGTCTGTGAAAGTCGTGAACGCGATCAAGAGACTCGTGTTCATTTCTTTCGTGCCCCATTTGTAGCGGAAAACAAATCCGATCTTTTATAAAGATATAGACACACGTATCTTGTTCAAATTAAATATGAATAAGGTATAAAATACAGTTATTGGATAAAATAAAATTAGGATAAAGGATTTTCTCCGTTTCTTGTAAGGATAATACACTTAAAAAAAAGTCATAAAAGTTCCCGAAACTCGATGTGGTGAATTCAGGAAATGCGATAGAAGTAAGAAAGTGAGAAAAAAAAAAAAAGACGGTAAGACTAACTTACTCAAGGTGACGGGACAGAAGGTCAAGTGACCGGGAAGGAAGACAAAATGGACGAAACGACAACTCGGGAGATGACACAAAAGGTCAAGTTTATAACATAAGAGGTCGAGACACTGAAGTTCAACCATAAAAGGAAATAACAGACGGAGAAACAACTTCAAGAGTGAAACAAGTGGGTAACAAGAGGACTTGAACCACTCTTAGAAATATTGTAAATATAACATGAGAAAATAAAAAGTAAACTCTGTATTAACTGTACATCGTTACATAATCAAAGTCCACATGTTGTATTACGAAAACAAAAGTTTGAAATTTGCAAAATAAAACATAACCCCATATAAGTCAATTGTTACAACACCATCAAAGTCTACTTACCACTTCTTTGAGTTAGTATGTATAACTACATAAGTAAAAGGGTGTTCGGGGGAAGGGTAGGTTCGACCGTGTATTGTAACTCATCTCAGGGTACACAATATGTTATCCAGGAAGAACTAAAAGGTAAAACTTATATGGTCACACATGTACTGAAGGGGTTTGAGGGATTGACAGGGAAGGGGAGTCCGTTGGTATTCAGGTGAAATATTCAGACACTCAGAGAAAGACAAAACATTCATTCTGGTAAACATAGTAAAGAAAAATCTAAGGTGCATATTCTCTACAGTATGTTATACAGAGGAAGAGATCGACTGAATAAAGTGAGTCATGTTGTGAGAGATCCAGGTAGATACAACGACGTTTAACATAATAAAATAAGAAAAATTACTTACTCATTATAAGATGACATATATACATGTTGTAGAAGAAATAGGTCAGGAGACAGCTACCTATAAATCCAATGAAGGTACAGAACCGATAACATTTGTCACGACGTTACTTATGATCCTACGTACATTCGAAAGTCTAGTACAAAAAGAGACCTATATACAGGTCCTCACTTTAACGTCCCAATATACCATACGACACTTTCACGACGTGAGTTATACGGTCGTTTAAACCTTTTGAGCCGTCACCGGTATCCTGACCTTTTCCAGTCAAAAGTAAGATTAGGGTTTCTTTCCGTTACGGTTTCTTACGAGTTTGATGGCGTGTTAACGGGAGTAGAGTGTACGATCATTTCATCACGAGTTTTAAGAGGTTCGGTCCGAAGTCGTTATGCACTTGGTACTTGAAGGACTACAAGTTAGACCAAAATCTTTTCCGTCTCCTTGGTCTCTAGTTTAACGGTTGTAGGCGACCTAGTACCTTTTTCGTTCTCTCAAGGTCCTTTTGTAGATAAAGACGAAATAACTGGTACGGTTTCGGAAACTGACACACCTGGTGTTATTTGACACCTGTTAAAACTTTCTCTACCCTTGGGGTCTGGTGGACTGGACGGAGAACTCTTTAGACATACGTCCGGTCCTTCGTTGTCAATCTTGACCTGTACCTTGTTGTCTGACCAAGGTTTATCCTTTTCCTCATGTAGTTCCGACATATAACAGTGGGACGAATAAATTGAAGATACGTCTCATGTAGTACTCTTTACGACCTGACCTTCTTTGTGTTCGACCTTAGTTCTAACGACCCTCTTCATAGTTATTGGAGTCTATACGACTACTGTGGTGGAAATACCGTCTTTCACTTCTCCTTGACTTTTCGGAGAACTACTTTCACTTTCTTCTCTCACTTGTTCAACCGAATTTCAAGTTGTAAGTCTTTTGCTTCTAGTACCGTAGACCAGGGTAGTGAAGTACCCTTTATCTACCCCTTTGTCACCTTTGTCACAGTCTGAAATAAAAAGACCCGAGGTTTTAGTGACGTCTACCACTGACGGTGATACTTTAATTTTCTGCGAATGAGGAACCTTCTTTTCAATACTGGTTGGATCTATCGTATAAGTTTTCGTCTCTGTAATGAAACGGCTGATTCCAGGTAGATCAGTTCCGATACCAAAAAGGTCACCAGTACATACCTACACTCTCAACCTGACACTTCTTCCGACTCGTGGCTTCTTAACTACGAAAACTTGACACCACAACCTCTTCTGAGAACTCTCAGGGAACCTGACGTTCCTCTAGGTTGGTCAGGTAAGACTTCCTCTAGTAGGGACCCTAAAGAAACCTTCCTTACTACGATTTCGACTTTGAGGTCATGAGACCGGTGGAATACACTTCTCAACTGAGTAACCTTTTCTGAGACTACGACTCTCCCTAACCCCCGTCCTCCTATTCCCCTGTTGTCTCCTACTCTACCGACCTACCGTAGTGACTGAACTACCTACACTCAGACTCACTTAAGGCCCTCTACCACTACCTGTCCCTTCGGACCGTACGACGCTAAGTACCCCAGTGTCTCAGTCTGTGATAACTCGCTGACTTGACTTGACTACCATCGAGATAAAAATCAAAAAATTCCTTGGAGGTATAACAAGAGGTATCACCGACATAGTTAAATATGTTGTATTATAAAAATATTATTATAAACTATAAACATATATAGAGCTCTCATAGTGGTGTTCTTGAGATCAATTGTACTTAGTGGAGTGTCAATGTGTAAAAAAGAACACAACTCTTGGAAATTTAGAATGAGAGAACTTTCACTTTCACTTCAGTGAGCCAGCACAGGCTGAGAAACTCTGGGGTACCTGACATCGGATGGTCCAAGGAGACAGGTACCCTAAAAGGTCCGTTATCATGACCTCACCTAACGGTAAAGGAAGAGGTCCCCTATAAGGGCTGGGCCCCTAGCTTGGGTCAAGAGAGTGTAACATCTGTCTATGAATTGGTAGACTCGGTGGCCCCTTCAGGGTGAGAGAACCGTGGAAAGTTTATGTTTTCTGTCTTAACGATTGATATCATTGAGACGTTATGTAACACTGTAAGTAAAACATTTATGATCTGCAAACGTGGAAAACTTGTTAAATAGTCCATTTAGTGAATAGAGGTGAAGTCATTACAGAAAAAGACTCCAAAATAGACAAGAAAGTAAACTTTATATAAGGAGACAAAGAAGTAAAAGGAAGTGAGAGACACAACTTACATTAAAAAAAATTTTTCAAATGCACAAGTGAATATCGATATTTGGTACAAACAGTATTCTTCATTTATATGAGTGGACAAATGAGAGAATTATAAGAAAATATCTCACTTTAAAATAAAAATTTTTGTCAAAGTATAAATATCTTTTTAAGTTTAATCTTGTGTCTCAAAGATATATGGGGCGTAAGTCAAAGAGGATACTAAAATGTAGAATGTAATTATGGTATGTAAACTATATTAATTATTCGGTTAATACCTTAGTCACCGTCCGAAATAAAAGAATCCGAGATTTTAGTGACACCTGTCACTAACGTCGGTACTTTAATTTTTTCTACGAGGAACCTTCTTTTCGATACTGTTTGGATCTGACACGTAACTTTTCGTCTCTGTAGTGAAACGGTTGTTTCTAAGGAGAGTAGTTTCGATACCAAAAAGGTCATCAGTACATACCTACACTCTCAACCTGGTATTTTTTCCGACTTGCGACTTTTAAACTGTGAAAGTTTGACACCACGACCTCTTCTGAGAACTCGCAGGGAACCTGTCGTTTCTCTAGTTTCGTCAGTTTTTGGGGTTTCCTTTAGTTCGGACTTATAAGTAACCTTCCCGACTACGACTTCGAGGTTATGAAACCGGTGGACTACGTTTCTCGGTTAAGTGACCTTTTCTGGGACTACGACCCTTTCTAACTTCCGTCCTCCTATTCCCCTACTGTCTCCTACCCTACCAACATACCGTAGTGGTTGAGTTACCTATACTAAAACTCGTTTGAAACCCTCTATCACTTCCTGTCCCTTCCGACCGTACGATATCAAGTGCCCCAACGTTTCTCACCCTGTACTGACTTGTCATTGTTACCATTCAGTTGTGACTATTTAATAATACATTAAGGTATCACATAAGTATAAGGGAATCAAAAATATAGAATAAAAAAGGGGTCTTAGGGTAGTGAGTCGGAGAAGGAAAGGTATGATATGTAAAAATCAAAAGGAAAAAAACATTGCAGATGGACCAAAATTATAATGCAATTATAACCTAAGTATCCTACTTAATCCTCTACAAGGAAGACGAGGATAAAAGACTTTTTCAATATATCTTATAATAGTGAATAAGGAATTTACAAACCATGTTTAGTGGTCACTTTGGTAGTCCCGTACGACTAAATAAAAGAGCTTTCAATAAGTAAAAAATTAAACTAAATAAACTATGGATATTCAGATAAGTCGAGTAGATAAAAAGGAACACACTTAAAACCATTAAACAGAAAGTTCCTTAAAGTGGATTCAATAGTTTAAATACCCGTATCTTAAAAAGTATTGTAAGAAAATAGTGAGAAATTACAGGTACTTTCGTTATTACTATCGGGAAGAGAGTAAAGACTACACACATTATACACAGAAGAGATAAGAAAATAAATAATCTGACTGACTCTCTAAATAGTTAAAAGAAATATAAAAGTTTACTGGTCGAAAACTAAACTAAAAGAGATGAAAGGGAGGAAAGTTCAAGTAACGTTATACGTGATGAAAAACTATAAGTAAAAGAATACGAACAGTTTTAGGTGGGATCTATGAACTATCAAAAGGAGTACGACTTCAGCCGAACGAGAATCTAATTAAGTCGACGACGTCAAAAGACAACTAACCACAATGGTACCATAAAGAAAGGAGTAATGAAACAAAAATCGTAGTTAAAAAATATAAATTTCACCCAAAGAGTATCTATTACATATTAACTCAGAAAAAATTAGGTGATATGTTAGACACACAATATAGATATGTTAAATATGAATTCCACAAATAACTATATCAACCTAATTATAGGTGGTTTAAACATTGACAAAAGATAAGTAACGTACGTAAGTAACAGAGAAAGGAAGACAAAAGACAGAAGAGACCGAATTACTTGCAAAAATGTACTGAAGTAAAATAGAGAATAGAATCACGTAGTCAATATGAACGGAAATATTTTTACTCACGACAGGATTTCCAAAAAAAAAACAAACAAAATGATGAAAATTTCATTAGATAATAGGAAGTTTATTATGATGTGACTAAGTATACACCACATCCATTGAATATTGTTTTATAAAGGTTAAGAGGAAGGGTAGAGATACTGTAATACAGTAAGTACAGTGAATGTAATATGTACAATATTGTGAGTTATATAGGATGATATCAAGGAAATTTTTCGTCACGATAAAATTTATTTAATTTTATTCTTTTTCTTTTTTATGCAAATAAGAAAGAGGTCGCTCCCAACCTGACACTTCTTTCGACTCGCGGCTTCTTAACTACGAAAACTTGACACCACAACCTCTTCTGAGAACTCTCATGGAACCTGATGTTCCTCTAGGTTGGTCAGGTAAGATTTCCTCTAGTCGGGACCCACAAGAAACCTTCCTTACTACGATTTCCACTTTGAGGTCAGGAAACCGGTGGAGTACGCTTCTCAACTGACTAACCTTTTCTGAGACTACGACCCTCCCTAACCCCCGTCCTCCTTTCCCCCTGTTGTCTCCTACTCTACTGACCTACCGTAGTGGCTGAGCTATCTGGACTCAAACTCACTTGAGGCCCTCTGCCACTACCTGTCCCTCCGCTAAGTACCCCAGCGTTTTTCAGTTTGTGCTAACTCGCTGACTTGACTTGACTTGACTTCAAAGACTGGAATCTTAAAAGAAAGAAAGACTTTTTAAAGAAAAGTGTAAAAAATGACCAGACAAACGTCACCTATAGAAGTCAAACACAAACAGGAAAAAGGAAGTGAATGTTTTCAATTAAAACGACCTACATATTAAGATCGAATCTTCTAACAAAAAAAAGAAAATTGTACAATAGAATGAGGACAAAGAAGAACGTCAAAGAGTACTCTTCACGTTACACTAAGGATGGGATAAGAAAAAGTCTGTCGTAAGGGAGGGAAGGAGGTTACAGAAATTCTAAAAAAGAAAAAGAAACATAAAAACGCCGAACTCATAATACACAGATTCACCGTGAAAAAACCTTAAAGAAGACGAACCATAAGAGGTTTGAAAGACATAGTCACGAAATCACAGACAGTAATTAAAATCCTTCAAGAGGGGGTAATATAAATAAGACAAGACGAGAGAAAAAAAGAGGAAGACCATAAAGTTAATATGTATACAAAATGTAAGAATTTAAAGGGGTATCAAGAATTCATAAGATAAGAAAAAACAACAACAACAAGAAGGAAACAGAAACGTAAAACCGAAATTTCTAGGGTGACTATATAGAAGTATAAAGGACTAAGAAAGGAACTGACTCAGTATAAGATGATTTTTTTTTCTTTAGTTAGTTTTCGTAAGTAAAGACAACATGAAAAAAACTGAAGATGTTAAAGAAAAATTTTTTTAGAAATAACCTCATACCAACTAACGTTACAACACGATATATGTCAGATGTTCATACACGATCATATGAAAGTCCACATATCGTCTCACTTAGTTAATATACATACATATATAGTTGAGAAAAAGATTAAGAAAAGGGTATATCCAGTAATGTCTCGTAACTCAACTCAAGGGACGTGGTATGTCGTCCAGAAATAATCAATAGATAAAATATATATCATCACACATATACAGTTCTAAAGGGTCCACCGAGTAACCATTCCTTAAGTGGACGGTTACACCCTTTGTGTCCTCTGTACCAAATCTAGGGACCCAGTCCTTCTAGGGACCCTCCTCCTCTACCGTTGGGTGAGGTCATAAGAACGAACTTTTTAGGGTACCTGTTTCCTCGGACCTCCCGATGTCAGGTACCCCAGAGGTCTCGGTCTGTACTGCCTCGTTCGTGTGCACATATGTAGTTGGGGTCAGAGGGTTAAATAGGGAGAGGGACGAATGGGGACGAATGGGAACAACTGGTGTCTACAAAAGATATAGGAACTGAGATAAAGACAAAACATCTATTCAATTAAACCTAGGGAAAAACTGAGACAGAATCTCAAGGGTAGAAAGACGAATGTAATGGGTAGACAAGAATGTGTAACAAGAGAGAAGTAATCTCTGGATTTGAATGATTAAAATGAATGAAATTTAAGGAACGGACTACTAAGGTTGTAGACGCAGTATAGACTCAGACGAAGACTACGAAGCAAACAAAGAAGTCTAGTACAGAGAAGAACGGAAACCGTACGGAACATTAAAAGACCTCTTTCTACCTGTAAAACATAACTGGTCATCTTTATCTTTCTTTATCCGGAAATTAGACTCTTCAAAACAATACTCTTCGTAACCCTTCGTAAAGAACTACAAATGAACTCGACATCCCCGTTCTCCGAAGTTTAAGGAAGTCACAAGAACAAAAATAGAGAACTAAGACCCGAAGTCTCTCTCAAACGTAAAACGTCGTTTAAAGTCGATATGTTCTCGGGACAACCAAAACACCATTGTACCTCTCCTCCTCACGAGATACTGGAGTCCAGGTCCTTCTAGGGTGTACGACACCTTGTTGATTCAGGTACACAACATTGATGACTCCGACGCGTTGTGTTGACGACTTCGGACACTCAGGATGTCGGGCACGAGACGTTGTTCTCTTCGGTGACGTTACTCTTCGGGTCCGTGACGTCGATCTCTCATCAAAGACGAACGGTGTTGATCTCTTTCGAGTGCACGTCGTTGTTTCTGGGTCGTGTCGGTTTTAATTAATTAATCAATGAATTTTTTCTTTTATCTGTATAAAAAATTACGTACAGAGGTATTATATGATGACGACAGAATAAACTTTTTTATTTGTACAGTTTTCAACGTATTAAAGTCAATGAACATCATAAAAGACATGAGAGTCTTTAAGACCAAATCTGATATTCAATGTACCCTTCTGAGTCCGTCGATGTCAAACTGAACCTGTTCACAAACTGAAGTTCCGGCAGTAAAGTAGATATCTCTGAGTGATAATAGCAATGTTCTAAGTCTATAAACTATTTGTATTTTAGTACAAGAATGTAATGGTCGTTTACCATAAAGGATAGTTATTAATTTAATACGAATAGACAGAACACATGTTTGACGTTTATAAGGGTAGTTCAACTACTCTTACATCAAACTGGAGACAAAGAGATCTACTTCGTTTAGACAAAGACACTACTCCTTAAAAGAACCTAAATATAATTTAAGGAAAATAAGGATCCACCCTTATCTACAATTGTTATTATTAAAAGAATCTTCAACACCTTTTCCTTTGTAGACTGAAGGAGACAAATATTGTCTTTAAAGGATACGGGGTGTAATTTTCCCGGTCGTCAAGTCTCGTGAAAAGAAAGAGTCTTCTTTTAAAAATATTGACAGTTCAATCTATATAGTTTTCTTATCGTTTCTACTTTTCACCTGTGATTCCCAAAAAGGGACTTCAGAATGAGAATTTTTCGATTCTAATAAAAAGAAACCTAACGAACTCTGATACCTTCTCTTCCACGTTACCTTTTACTTATTTTGTAGACCAACTCTTAAAGTACGACTCCAAGTCTATACCCCCTATAGTGTCTTCATTTGTGTTCTCCCATCCCTCCACAAGAGTTTCTGCTGGAAAAGTCTACCTAAATTATTATGAAAAATAAATAATTTATCTCAGATCGATGTATAATTGTTTTATGGCACCACTCGTTTTGTCAAATTCTAAAACGGGTGTCGGGGTATCAGTCTTTGTTCGGTTCACGATATTTTCCTTTCATGTCTCTTTATACTCTTGGACTAGAAACGTCCACGTCCACTCTCCACCTCTACACCAGTCTCCCTCGCTTCGACCCCAACTCTATACCTCCCACGTACCCTCGACCTACCTCACAGTCCCTTCCTTCTCCCAAAGGATGTCTTCCTTGTTATATGCGCTCTAGGGACTCCTGTCCTTTGTCGTTCAGTCTTCCTGACTTTCGTCTACTCACATCGACTACACCTCTGACTTTCCTTATTTCTTCTCTAATCTTACTTCATTTCTTATCTAATTTTTCTGGTTCATCTCTTTACCACCGGAACCGTTACGTGCTCTTGTTTAAGGAGACAGAGACTAGACACCAGGTCCCTCTCTAGTCTCCGGTGTAAGACAACAGACACATAGGCAAGCCCTGGGGACGACGTGACCTGAGAGGATATGTAGGTAAGAGGGGTCCTCCGTAGAGGTCGAGGCCCTACGTCCATTTAACCGAGACAACACTCGTTCGAGGTCGGAGTCGTGGAACGTCTGGGAAGGTACCTCTAAAAAGGAATGGGAACTCTAATCTCTTCGGTTCTCACCAGAACCGTGACAGGACCTAGGGTGGGGAGGGAAACGGACGAAAATGAGGGAGAGTACACACTCCAGAAGGGAAGGGTATGGGTTTACGACTTACGTTAAACTCAAAACAGACAAAACAAGTGTACTTAAAAATCCTGAATCTATGAAATAACATCATAAAAGACATGTGGACAGATGAGGAATCCGGAGGGACCACCGAGTCTTCCATTTTCTTAGACGGACGTTACGTCCTCGGGGTCCAAGTTAGGGACCCAACCCCTCTAAGGGGCCTCTTCCCTTACCGATGGGTGAAGTCATAAGAACGACCTCTTAGGGTACCTGTCTTCTCGGACCCCTCGATGTCAAGTACCCTAGTCTTTCTCATCCTGTGTTGACTCACCGAATCGTACGTGTATGAGGAACTGATGTTCAAGAGACTCCAGACTCGAAAGAACTGACCAGACTTTAACTCCCAGGTTAAGTAAGAAGTCTCATTTCTACCAAAAGCAACAGACGGGGTGTGTCTCTTACTACACGGGGTTCGGTGAGTAACAGTACTCAGATCATCCTTCCTCCAAGTCTGGTCTCTCTCACGGTCGAGTGTCCGGAATTCTACGAGTGAGACTACAGTAAGGAGTGGAGGATGAGTTCCTTTGTGACGTTACGATATCCCTCTTTAAACTGAGATCCTAGATGACGGTATATAAAAAGTGTAAGAACTAACGAGACGACTTTTGATTTTAAAACTTTTGTGAAGTTTTGACTAGAACTGAGTGTTTGATAACACATATCTTACATATTTGTTGTTCCTTGATAACATACCGCGTCCCTTGAGATGAGTTATGGGACATTATTTGGTATTACCTTTTCTTACACTTTTTCTTACATATGTATATACATATTGACTTAGTGGAACGATATGTCATCTTTAGTCGTGTCGTAACATTTAGTTGATATGTAGTTTTTTTATTAAATTTAATTTTTTAAAAAAAATTAAAAATTTTTGACCTAGAACTGTTTAGTACCGAACTTATTTTGACTCCTTTAGAATTGTTTGACTCCCTGTTAGAACTGTATTTCAGTTCTCAGTATAGTACCAATATGACAGAGTAAAAGACAGTAGTTTTGATGACTAGTTTCGTAACTATAGTTCGGAAAAAAAGCCCCCGAGTCTCGACGATTCACAACAGTTCAACGTTCTGGAGGTCTGAGAGTCAGTGTACACGGGAAGTTTACATGTAAAATGGAGTTCCAGTGTCTCAGAGACACTGAAGTACCCCCATAATACACTGTACAGTTATGGTTCAATGACTAGTGACGAAACGGTTATAACCTAAGGTCTACCAAGATTCAAGTAAGTCCTCTAATCGAAAGATAATAAAAACTATTGTTATAAGAAAAAACTTTAAAAGAAACAAATAAAAACCGACATGATGTATCTAAAAAGAGATCAACACCGTTCGTCCCCAGCGAGGGATCAAAGTCACGTGCCCGAAGGGGAACCTCGTCGAAGATAAACCAAGATCCGGTGTACCGAGTCAACACCGTCGAAGACCCGAGGTCTCGTGTCCGAGTCATCAACACCATGTGTCCGAATGAACTAGACACCGTACACCCTAGAAAGACCTAACCCCTGACTTGGACACAGAGGACGTCACCGTCTGTCTAAGAATTGGTGACTCGGTGGTCCCTTCGGGGACTACTTTTATAAGAACTCTCCTTGAGTTGAACAGTTGACACCAGATGAGCAGATATAGACACTTGTATAATTTTTAAAATGTAAAATTTATCGAGAAACAAATTTACCTGACTGTAAAGTGATGAAGACAACAGTAGATTATTTTAGAATTGTTGTATAGTATATTAATTGAATCTTTTGGAGTTTAGTAACTAAAGACCAAGTTTCTCGTCCTTATGAGTAAAAGGGGGGGAGGGGTAGTTATACGAAGTCAGTACCTTTAATCTGGAGAATCCGAGAGACCATTAATAGTTCCGGTGTGTTAGTGTCGTATTCAGTAAAATTAAGAGTAAACTCTGTACACCAATAAGTCCCCTCTGACTGTTACGACACTACATTGGGTACTTAATACTCGGAAAGACTTTGTTGTCTTATGAAAGATACCATCTTTTATGCTAATAGGTTACATTCATCGTACTGATCACTAAACGCGTCAGAATTCATATAAAATTACTCATATGTTAGTGTTAATATGGGGTCGTTTTTATGTGTTATTTTTAGTTGTTTAACGTTAAATACAATCCAAAAAAAAAAAAATGTATTTCTTGCAAAATATTAATCGGTAGTTTCTGAATAATTCAACTAAGTTTCGTTCAAAATTCACACCCGACAGATGTTTCTCTGTATGATACACGACTATAGTCTGTGTGAAGACTTCTGTTATAAAAACCTGCACAAAAATGGACTTGACATAAAAATTCTAGAGAAACAACACGATATCTGTTACTATATAATAACGTAAAAGGAACTCGCTCCACTCACTTCAGTGAGTCAGCACAGGCTGAGAAACGCTGGGGCACCTGACATCGGATGTTCCGCGGAGGGAGGTACCCTAAGAGGCCCGTTCTCATGACCTCACCCAACGGTAAAGGAAGAGGTCCCCTAGAAGGGCTGGGTCCCTAGTTTGGGCCCAGAGGGCGTAACGTCCGCGGTCCCTAATAACGTAAAAGGAATCGTGAACCTTTAACTAAAGTACGGTAGTTCATTCTTGACACGTGATGTAAGTCAAGTCATGTCAGTGAGTCAGTACAAGTTGAGAAACGCAGGGGTACTTAGGGTCGTGCGGTCCGGAGGGACAGATAGTGGTTGAGGGCCTCAAGTGAGTCTGAGTGCAGGTAGTTCACTCACTACGGTAGTAATTTCAACGGTTTTCTGGGTGGTCCCCATGTCCCATTTTGAGTAGTTGATCAAAAAATGTTCAGAGTATTGACATGGTTTGGTCTGTCTACTTACTGATTCTACTTAGACAACTTCTAAACTGAATTTTTCTCCTGTCTATCTTTTACACCAGGTTGTCTACCTTACATATTTTGTCCTTGTCGACGAATGACAGTGAACAAAAGCACTTGTTTAGAGGAAAGGATCAGTAATTTTGTGAAAAAAATTCCGGTACGTGTTTCAAACTTCATTGATAAAACAGTTGTGTGTAGACGTACTAGAGTTCTCGATGTACCACGTTAAAATGTTACGTCAATCCCCTGAGAGTAAACCTTCTCAGGTTACCTTACACTTTTTCCTTTTACGGAGAGTTATTCTCCGTATCCTACACGAGACCTTCTTATTACTATTGAAAGGTGTAATCACGTGTTATTTACAGGTAAAATAATGACAAAATGTTTGTCATTACTTTTCTAATCGACTCTAAACTATTTTATCTGACATCAGTACCTTCACTATTTTGTTTTCAAACGTATTCTAAATTTTAGTTGAATGACAAAGGAAGGATTTAAGTGTCAGATAAACTTTACTCACATCCTTACTAACGATTTATCAGTAATCACTAATTGTTAATCGTTTATGAAGTAGTAAACCCCTACCATCGTTTCTCACTGTCTCTGTCATCATCCTCTCAGTATTAAATAATAAGGTATTCATCACACGTCAAGTCAAGTCAAGTCAAGTCAACGAGTCAGCACAGGCTGAGAAACGCTGGGGTACTTAACGTCGTGTGGTCCGGAGGGACAGATAGTGGTCGAGGGTCTCAAGTGAGTCTGAGGACAGGTAGCTCAGTCACTACGGTAGGTCAGTAGAGTAGGAGACAGCAGGGGAAGAAGAGGACGGGGGTTAGGGAGAGTCGTAGTCTCAGAAAAGGTTACTCAGTTGAGAAGCGTACTCCACCGGTCTCATGACCTCAAAGTCGAAATCGTAGTAAGGAAGGTTTCTTTAGGGTCCCTACTAGAGGAAGTCTTACCTGACCAACCTAGAGGAACGTCAGGTTCCCTGAGAGTTCTCAGAAGAGGTTGTGGTGTCAAGTTTTCGTAGTTAAGAAACCGCGAGTCGGAAGAAGTGTCAGGTTGAGAGTGTAGGTATGTACTGGTGACCTTTTTGGTATCGGAACTGATCTGTCTGGAATCAGTCGTTTCATTACAGAGACGAAAACTTATACGATAGATCCAATCAATATTGAAAGGAAGGTTCCTCATTCGCAGAAAAATTAAAGTACCGACGTTAGTGGTAGACGTCACTAAAACCTCGGGTTTTTTTATTTCAGACTGTGACGAAGGTGACAAAGGGGTAGATAAAGGGTACTTCACTACCCTGGCCTCCGGTACTAGAAGTAAAAGACTTACAACTCGAAATTCGGTTGAAAAAGTGAGAGGAGAAGATGAAAGTAGTTCTCCGAAAAATCGAGGAGAAGTGAAAGACGGTATTCCCACCACAGTAGACGTATAGACTCCAATAACTATAAAGAGGGTCGTTAGAACTAAGGTCGAACCCGAAGAAGGTCAGGTCGTAAAGAGTACTTCATGAGACGTGTCTTCAATTTATTCGTCCCACTGTTATATGTCGGAACTACATGAGGAAAAGGATAAACCTTGGTCAAACAACAAGGTACAGGTCAAGATTGACGTATGTCTAAAGAGTTCTCCGTCCAATCCACCAGACCATAAGGGTGGAGAAAGTCTTAAAAGGTGTCAAATAACACTAGGTGTGTCAGTTTCCAAAACCGTATGGACATTTTTTTTTTTTTATCCATCAACGGATATCGAAATTACGAATATCGTATCCAATTCAAGATACCGTCTAAAAAATATAAGTTTCTATTTTAAATGTATGTACTATGTAGATGACATCTATTTCGTCCTACTTTATGTAAACTGATAACCATAAATAGTGGACACTTCTGACGACCGGAGTCCCACCGTTTGTCCATTCACTGACCTGCACCGAAGGGTCTCGTAACACAACTCTTTTTAAGATTCCTGACTGACTCTTATATATTTTACGATTACTACAAACCCCACTCACACCACTAATTACCAGAGATATGTATTGTAAATAATGGGGAGGTCGAACATATAATATCGAATCTTTGATTGAGTTCCTGTTTTGTTTAAGATAATACATATACGTGGTTCTCACACAAATTGTAAATTTCGAATTTCTTTGAATTAATTTACACATCACTTCAAGAAAAAGAGAGATTTAACACTATCAAGAACACCGTATACTACTTAAAATAGTACAAAAGTGTAAACCTTGTGAAAAACCAACACTTTTAGTTTTTTGATATCATTCGACTTCGTGTTCAAGGGTCAGAACTGTCTCAGAAATTTTATTGTGAACTGGATGTTGATCCTCAGGTTTTAAAGGGTATTGGACGCACCTATCTCCCGTGATGTCACTAAATTTACCCTCAAATGTTCTTGTTTTGTGTATTCGTTACTGTTTCTTCCAATGAGATTAGATTTATTTATTTTTCACAACCTTTCCCCTAGTATTAATGACAAACTTTTACAGTCAATGTCTTTTGTGTAAGTGACCTGACAACCGTCATCTTTGTGAGATTAAGTGTAGAGATCTCTTTAGAAGATCTTAATTAGAAGAAAATTCATACACCTATAAGTTTCGAAAACCAATTATGACTCCCGAGGTATTTTTTCTAGTGATTTTTAAACCACTGTATTAACCTTTTGAATTTATAAAACGATGGTAAATTTACATAGACGGACTTCCCCTTTTATATTTATAATCCCAACCCCAGTCCCGATGTCCGATTTAGTACACATTTATTATTGTTTGTGGAGTTTTTACTCGTTACACTTTGTTATCGATAGAGTCAGGTTGTTCTAAAGAATTTTCACGATAAAAAGCATTTAAAGATAAACTTTCCTCGGCTGGGCATAGACTATCAAACAAAAGTTCTCTTCTTACTCAGTACAGTTTTTACAACAGTTAAAACGAAAATACTCTAAACCGTTCCCTGAAAGATAAAGGAAGTATAAAATACTCTAGAGTTTTATCTAGAACCTTAAAGGGGAGGAGCCAACTTACCATATTGCGGTTGAACACAAATTTTCCGAGAAGTTCAAAGTTCCTCGAAAGTGGACATGATACATCGAAAGGGTCGGGACTGTTCGAGGAAGTCCTCCCTCGACTCCACAATTGTGGGAATAAAGTCCTACTCTTTCAAGTCTGTGACGACTAATTACATAAAAGGTTCAGTCAGGAGTTCTTGTAGTTGGGACTTACGAGTAACCTTCCTGACTACGTCTTCGACTTCGAGGTTATGGAACCGGTGGACTACGCTTCTTGGCTGAGTAATCCTTTCTAGGACTACAACCTTTTCTAACTCCAGTTCTCCTCTTCCCCCGATGTCTCCTACTCTACCAACCTACCGTAGTGATTGAGTTATCTGTACTCAAACTCGTTTGAGACCCTCAATCACTTCCTGTCCCTTCGGACTACACGACGTCAAGTATCCCAGAGTTTCTCAGTCTGTGTTGAATAGTTGACTTGTTGTGTCTGTGTACCAACGATACTCGTTTCGACTTTTAACCTTGGGTTCAACGAAGTAAACACCAAATTAACAGGAAGACTAGTACGATACAACTCTTGTCACCCTTTTGGACAGGGTTTGAAAAGAAACCCTTACTCTCGTGAAGAAGATTCTGTCTCTTTATCTTCAGACCTTTCACACACAAATTATTTCCCGATCTTTTAGAGTCGACCTTTCCACAAACACAACACGACGGAAGAAGGTAGGAAAGGGGAGAAAAAAGTGTGTCGTAGACCCACTGCGGTCGGTAAGTCGAGTCAAACTCGGATATAGGACTAATTGAGACATGTAGAGATCGAGTCTAAAGGGAAGAAGGTATTGGAATCTGGATTTATACAGGACTGAGTGACTATGGAAACGACCTTACCGAAGGTTCTCGGTCTTAGTTTTCAGGGGTTTACCCTAAATGGTAGAACAAGGGATCGGACTGAGACGAGACACAAAGATACAGCCCGAACTCTAGTGAGAAGACCCTTAACTTGTTTTGAACCGACAGAGGAAAGTACAAGACCACAATTAGGGTATATATGTTCTTAAGAGGTTGGTGACGGCTAAGTTAAAAGGTTTGTGGGGAATTTAAGATAATAGAAAAAGGATGACGGAAAACATTTAAAAGTGGACCGAATTACAGGTGTGAAGGGAGTTAGACTGAAGAGAGGTTAGGTCAAAGGCATCAGGTTAGTCGGTCGTTTCCGAGGGTCTCAAAAGCACTACTTTAGGAGAGAGATTCCGCCGGACACCTCGGACAGATGAGGTCGAGAACGGAACAGTGAAAGGCGAAGTGGTAGATTCTAGTGGTTCGTGCCGTTGGTAACTTCAGACTCTGACGTGGTGAAGTCACTGGACAGACAGGGAAACAAATGTTGTAACTACCTTCCAGAGTCAGAAGACGATGGTTCAGGTTAAGTATCATGTTAAAGGACGGTACGGGAAACCCTTAATGGGTGGGACTGGAACACCTGAACCGGTGTACTAAACGAAACGGGTCACTTTACATTCGTCTTCACCGTGTAGAGTGAACCCCTATTATCGAGACATGAAGTTGTCCTACAGACGGAAGACGGTATTGTGTTCACTACCGGGTCTACTTCCTGGACAGTTGAGTCCAGAACCTCTTTCTTCCGTCTCCCGTCTGGTCTCGACTATGGTTTACCCTATGAACGGGAAGGGTTTAGCCATCTTTAACTGATTTCCGGTCTGTTCTTTAAATCCGTTCCTAAATAGCCCCCGGGACGACGTAAGCCCTCTCGTTCTTGTTCATTTTCCAAGGGAACGAGTGAGGGGTTCTCCCCCGTTTGACCAAGGAATGTACCCCACTCCCATCCCCACACTCCTCCCTCCCAAGTCCACCCTCCTTACGGAATCACGTCTGTCGAACACAGTCAAGTCAAGTCAGTGAGTCAGCACAGGTTGAGAAACGTTGGTGTACTTAGAGTCGTACGGTCCGGAGGGACAGGTAGTGGTCGAGGACCTTAAGTGAGTCTGAGTACCGGTAGTTCAGTCCCTACGGTAGGTCGGTAGAGTAGGAGCCAGCAGGGGAAGAAAAGGACGAGGGTTAGGGAGGGTCGTAGTCTCAGAAAAGGTTACTCAGTTGAGAAGCGTACTCCACCGGGTTTCTGACCTCAAAGTCGAAATCGTAGTAAGGAAGGTTTCTTTAGGGTCTCGACTAAAGGAAGTCTTTCCTGACCAACCTAGAGGAAAGTCAGGTTCTCTGAGAGTTCTCAGAAGAGGTTGTGGTGTCAAGTTTTCGTAGTTAAGAAGCCACGAGTCGGAAGAAGTGTCAGGTTAAGAGTGCAGGTATGTACTGGTGTCCTTTTTTGTATCGGAACTGATCTACCTGGAATCAACCGTAATTACAGAGACGAAAACTTATAATGATAGATCCAACCAGTATTGAAAAGAAGGTTCCTCATTCGCAGAAAATTAAAGTACCGACGTTAGTGGTAAACGTCACTAAAACCTCGGGTTTTTTTATTTCAGACTGTGACAAAGGTGACAAAGGGGTAGATAAAGGGTACTTCACTACCCTGGTCTACGGTACTAGAAATAAAAGACTTACAACTCGAAATTCGGTTGAAAAAGTGAGAGAAGAAAGTGAAAGTAGTTCTCCGAAAATCAAGGAGAAGTGAAAGACGGTATTCCCACCATAGTAGACGTATAGACTCCAATAACTATAAAGAGGGTCGTTAGAACTATGGTCGAACACGAAGAAGGTCAGGTCGCAAAGAGTACTACATGAGACGTATCTTCAGTTTATTCGTCCCACTGTTATATGTCGGAACTGCATGAGGAAAAGGATAAACCTTGGTCAGTCAACACGGTACAGGTCAAGATTTACAACGAAGGACTGGACGTATGTCTGAAGGGTTCTCCGTCCAGTCCACCAGACCAAAATGGTAGAAAAAGTTTTAACAGGTTTCAAATAACACTAGGTGTGTCAGTTTCCGAAACCGTATCAGTTATTTCGTCTTTATCTACAAAAAGACCTAGAGAGAACGAAAAAGGTACTAGGTCACCTACAACCGTTAAACTAGAGACCAAGGAGACAGAAAAGATTTTGGTCGAACTTATAGTCCCTCAAGTGCCAAGTGCATAACGACTTCGGACCGAACCTCTTAAAACTCGTAATGAAATGATCATACACTCTACTTACGTTAGCACGCTATCAAACTCGAAAGAAACCGTAACGGAAAGAAACCCTAACCTTACTTTTGATTGGAAAAGGTCAGGACACCGGTGACGACTCAAAAGGTTTAACCGACCGTATAACTCACGTCGTGAAAGTGTCGTAGTAGAAAGTCCTAAACTTTGTCGAGTTGACCTTAAGGTAGTGGAGGTGATCGAAACAAGCATCACTACGAAAGATTCCGGGTGAACTCAAGTGTATGGTCCTACAGACCGAGATCTAATCACTAGTGTGGTAACACTAATAGACCTAGCACTTCTAGAAAAAACATGTCAAGAAGATACATAAGAACGGTGGAAAAAATTATAGAAGACGAAGACAATCCAGGTCTGGTAAAGACAGGAAATATCTCGGGTAGAAACGTACTTTACAAGGGATCCATCGAGATTAAAAGAACTTCTCTAGAGATCAGAAAGGGTAAGACAAGAAAAGGAGATAAAGAAACGTAACTAGTGACTTCTTCCAAAAGAATAGAGAAGAACGATAAGAGACCTTCAGACGTAAGTCTACGAATATAGAAAGGAAAAGATGAAACGAAAACCGAAGAGAAGAAAAGTGTCGATAAACATTCCGGAGGGGTCTGTCGGTAAAAAGAAAAAACGTAAAGAAAAGGTATCCCTACCAGAACTAGGGACAGAGGACGTGTTATAGTGCTTGGAGTAAGGTATCAAGTAGTCCGTGAGATAGATAGTTTAGATCCGGGAATTTAGATAAAGAGTGTAGGGGAATATTAGTATCCCTAAACTAAATCCAGTATGGACTTACCAGATCGTCTAAAGGAATGAAAAAAGTTAAACTCAGACTTAAACCATTATTCCTCAAGTACTAGACTGGGTGTCAGTCGAGGACCAGAAGAAAAACAACTGAGATATCTCGAAGAGGTAGAAACCGATGTTTCTTATATTAGTCAGACTAAAACCACAACTGGTAGACCACTACAGGTACACATCTCAGAAGAGAACACAACAACCTTCTCCCACAAACGATACTGGTCACGCAAAAGAACCGTTTTGAGATAATCAGAAACGGGACGAAGTAAGGCGTAAGGTTCCGATTTAAACGGACAATGAGATCCACAAAGAACTGAAGGATGAAAACACAAGGTCAGGGGATATTACTTTTCCTGTAGAGAAAACCCACAATCAAGATTTTCCAGAACATCCAGAAGTATTTTGGTAAGTTGATGTCAAAGAAGTCGCAATGACCAACCCCGTATCTGAACCTATTGACACTATAACTTACCAAACGGAACCTTTGCTTGTCTCTAGTAAGACAGCAAAGACTCTAACGTAGGTTCATCACGTAAAACCTGAGAAAATAACTGGTACTACCGATGAGGTAAAGAAGACTCCCTAAGAACGGACGTCATCATTTATATTACCAGTAGACTCAATTTAAGTGGGCAAGGTCAGGTAAAATCAAACGACTAAGGCTCTTATAGCTACAAGTGAGAACGGTAGAGGACAAACTGGTGAAGGTCAAACGGAACTAAGTACCTGGACTGTAAGGTCCAAGGATACGTTATAACGGGAATTGTCGTAGCCTGGAACGAAGATAGTGGTCAGTGTAGGTGTTGACCCATAACAAAAACGAAACCGAGGTAGGGAAGTAAGAAAGACCTCAATAAAGAGGTGACTAGAGGTCATCGTATAACCCGTGGATGACTGGACCCCTCAAGGAGAAAGTCATAGGATAGTAAAACCGAAAAGTATGACAAGTACCCCAAGACTTCCGTTCTGATGACTTCACCAAACGGTAAGGGAAGAGGTCACCTGGTGTAAGACAGTCTGGAGAGGTGGTACTGGGCAGGTAGGGTTGGAGGAGGAAAACGAGGTCCGAGAAGTCTTCGTCGACAACCTATCAAAACCAGAAAAAACATACAACGACAGGTATTAAACGGGGTCGACGGGTACTGTCAATAAAAATCCGGGAATATCAAAGAAACATAAAACACCGAACTCCTCTACAAACAGGTCCACGTTCGTGACGTCATTTCCCAGGGTCCAGGGTCGGACAGAGTCTCAACGTCGGTTGGGTACTCCCCGTGTATTTGGTGGCTCTAGATGTCTAGAGAAAACAAGACAGCCGTACTAAATCGGAAGAAAGTGACTACGTACAAAGACGTTCTCAGAAGCAGAACGGAGTCGATTGAGTAACAGAGTAGACTTCACAGTAAGAGAAGTTTTAGTTAAAGAGTGAGGAGCTGACCCACGTGGAAAACATAAAGATATCGTGAAGAGCATTATCATTGTAAGTGACGTAACGTTACTAAACCGGTAACAGACATAGGGGAGGACCTACCATCCGAGACACTCGGGTCCCGGGGAAAGAAAAAAAAAAATTATGAAATAAAGATAAAGAATCCTGGATTTCGTATTTAAAATGTGTTATCAATCCAACATACTTACTTACTCTTTATTTATTTACCTCCTTTTCATCAGTTCTCATTTAATCTGGACACCTAGATCGAGACAAAACATATATTCAAGTAAACATAGTAATACTAACGGTTTCCCATTTTCCCCCTCCCTTTTTAACCCTGGAACCCTAATTGTATATGTGTGATGATTTATATTTTGTTTCTTCGTTGTTCCTGGATGACACATTGTGTCCCTTGAGATGAGTTATCATGCATTATTGGTTGTTCCCTTTTCTTAGACCCTTTTTATCTATGTATACATACATATCGGCTCAGTGAAGCGACATATGGATTGTGATGCCGTACTTGGTTGATATCAAGTTAAATTTTAAATTTTTTTTTTTCTGTGTCTACACATATCCCCTGACAACCTGAGTCTCCCTCTCCCTCTCCCACCCTACTAAACCCTCTTACCGTAATTTTGTACATATGACAGTACATTCTTAGCTTAACGGTCAGATACAGACTACGTCCTATGTCGTACGAACCCCGACAACGTGCCCCTACTGGGTTTCCCTACAACACCCCTCCCTCCACCCTCCCCCCAAGTACAAACCCTAGTGTACATGTGGGCACCACCTAAGTACAGTTACATACCGTTTTGGTTATGTCATAACATTTCATTTTATTTCATTTTTATTTTTCAAATTTTTTTTCTTACTTACGTTGTACACGTATAACGGACAACCTTTATTTCTTTTCGACCTTTTTTTTTTCTTTAATTTGAACTTTTTTTTTAATTTAAATTAAAAATTTTTTTCTGTCTTTTCTCATTTGGACAAGAGTGTACATTTAGAACACCTTCCAAAAGTCGAAGTCTCGACGGACTCGTGTCACCATTAACCCCTAAAAACGACGTCACTGTCTACCTTTCGATTCTCCTTTTGGACAGTGGAAACTGGAGGTTGGATATAATCAAAGTGAAAGACAGGAGTGTGTAAACGTTTCTTGTCTCGACCCTCCTTACAAAATAACCATCTAATATCGGAGTTGACGTAGAAACAGGGTACTCAGGGGACTTACACAAGCAACAGTAACACCAGTATGGGTCACTGGTGAGGTGTCGGACTTTTCCGTTCAAGTAGGAGGAGGTGGTTGCACTCCACCCCCACTCCCCCAGTGGTTCAAAGTCCGTTTGGACGTCCTCGAAGGGTCTTCCGAACCGTTCGGTGTCAGAAAGAATTGAGAACACCACATGTACGAAAGAATAATCAGACACACCAAAAATTGTTTCTGCGATTCGTCCTTTTAAAATCAGATCGTAACACCATTAAAATTAAAATGTAATTTTAGTACCGTGTCAAACTCCAGGTCCAAACACATTATACAACGACTGAGAAATCTTCGTTGTATATCCGTAGTCATCCAAGAGTTATTTATAAATAAAAGTTAGATATGGGAGAAGACAATGAATATAAAAAGGAAGTAATAGTTTACAGAACTTTTGTAATTGTCTTATTAAATGTATATAAATGTAAGTAATATATTATAGAGTAAGTATAAAATCGGGTAACGAAAAAATAGAAATTGGAAAGTATGAGGAAAGTTTGATCGTAAGTGTGTATCTGTGTTTCTCTGTAAGTGTACGTGTGTGTATGTGTATGTGTGTGTGTGTCTCTGTCTCGGTCCAGTTTCTAAATCGGTCTCCTGTACTAGTAGGAAACTGTTTTAAGAGGACTCTCTTTTCAAGATCTTAAAAAGAGACGAAGTATATAACCCGACCGGTTTTTCAAGCAAACCCAAAGGGTGTTGTAGAATGTCTTTTTGGTCTTACTTAAAAAACTGGTGGGGTTATACAAAAAGAGGACAGATGGATTCAGGAAACAAAAAAGTTAATGTCATATCGACCAAATGATACAACACAGTTAAAGACGACATGTCATGTTACTAAGTCGATATATTTGAAGAATTATAAGTAAAGGTAATACTAGATAGTATCCTATAACTCATATCAAGGAATACGATATGTCATCCTGGAACAACAAATAGGTGAGAGATACGTTGTACTTTGTCAAATGGTGACAATCGGGGTTTGAGGGTGAGGTGAGGAGTGACTGGGAGAGGGGGAACCGTTTGTGTTCAAACAAGAGACGAAGACGTTCAGACAAAGACAAAGTGTCTATTCAAGTGGACACAGTATAAAATCTGAGGTGTATTTTCACTAAAGTATACCATAAATGGAAAGAGACAGACTGAATGAAGTGAATCACACTATTAGAGGTCAACGCAGGTACAACGAAGTTCACCGGAATAAAGGAAGAAAAGATACCGACTCGTTATAGGGTAACATGTGTACGTCGTGTAGTAATAAGTAAATAGACGGTTACCCGTGAATCCAACAAAGGTACAGAACCTACCTACGGGGGTCGGGAAATTTACCAAATCTAAAGAGACCACCAGACCAACCGAAACTGAGTCAGAAGGATTCTACGACAGGAGAGACGTGGTGTAGATCATCGGTACCTGTTCTCTACAGGATAGAATAGGAACTGGTTCGGAGAGTCCAAGACGTCGACTGGGGTCGAATCGTAGCGTCCGGGACTAAAGAATCCTACCCCTGTGGCCCCTTAACGTACGAGAGATCGTGGGGAGATCATTGGACTCGTGGAGAGTTCCGGACGACTCCAGAGATGAACTGAGGTCCCGAGAGAGTATTAGATCGAACTCCTAACGTTGGATCTTTTGTCCCTAAAGACTTCTTTTCAGTATTTCACAGTCCTGACCTTTCTAGAGTACGATGTGTCTGATTATAGGGGTAGAGTTCAATGACTTTTGGTTCTCACAAATCACCAAATGACCACGATTGATCATGTTCCTCTTGGTCAAGAGGGTTCAAAATAACTCACGAGAAAATAAATGTAATAGAATAGAAAGGAAAAGAAGGGAACGAAAAGAGGAAGGAAGGAAAGGAAGAGGAAAGGAAGAAAGAAAGAGAGGGAGAGATGAAGGAACGAAGGGAGAGAGGAAAGAAGGGAGAAAGGAAGGAAGGGAGGGAGAAAGAAAGGGAAAAAAGATAATTGTCACTGATAAAGAGTTTATCAAAGAATTGGAGTAACCTGAATAATAACAACTGTAAAATTCACTTTGAATCGTCCCCTGGACAACGTTTCGGGTCCGAAAGACGTGTGCTCCAGTGATTACCTATCATTTAATTTATTTGACTATAGAGTCTACCTGTTCAACCTTCTCTTGTATCCTTGGTCTTGTCCTCACATGACTCTTAATTTTTATTGATTGTCAAAAGTCGGACCATTTTCCGATCGACATGTCTACAGAACCCTATTACACCGTAATCCAAAGAAACTTTTCTCCTCTCCTTTTTCATACGTAAATTCAGATTTGTATAACTTAAACCCTACTGTCATTAAGTAGGTTCACCTTTATAAACAGTCCGTCACCTCTAAAAAATTTTTCTCTACTCTTTTTCTTCTTGGTAATCCCTACTATTTTCTACATCCGGCCCTCTTAAAACGAAAATACACTTCTCTACTCTGACTGTAGAAGGACCTCTTCGAACCTCCGACTCGATACGTTCCACAGACGACACATCCGTGTTGTCGAGGTCGGTGTTCCTGTACAAGAGCAGTAGAAGGGTGTCGGGTGCTCCGGGTGTGACCGACCTTTGATAAAAAGAATCCTTTTCTTTAATTATTAGACTCAAAATTGAGTAATCAAGAAATAAATGAAAAGACACCATGAATTATAAAACCCCACAAAGATGTTGAAGATTCCACCTAATGCTCATTGTATATACTTACTAAATAGACAAAAAATAGAATAGAAGAATAAAGAAAAACAGGAAACTAGGGGAAGTGGAAAAAGAGGCTGGGATGGGGACGGAGACCGGTGGTGGTTAGACAAGAGACATAGATCCTGGAACCCAAACCACAACTAAAACAAAACAAACAAAAATTCAAGGTGTACATTCTGTCTAGAATACTACGACCACGAACAGAGAGAGACAGACCGACTGAATAAAGTAAATTGTATTCCTGGAGTCACAACAGTGGTTCTCGTTCTAAAGTAAAAAAAATATAGACTTATTATAAGGTAACATACATATTTACATGGTGTAGAAGAAATAGGTAAGAGGTAACTACCTGTGAATCCAACGAAGGTACAGAACCAAAACCTTTATCACGACGTCACTTGTGCCCCTACGTACATAGAAAAACTCAATCATAAAAGTAAAAGAAGTCTATTTATGGGTCTTAAACTTAACGATTTAGTGTACCGTCAAGGTAAACGTTAACAAACTCCTTGGAAGTATGACAAAAGGTATCACCGAGGTGGTTAAATGTAAAGGTCGTTGTCACGTACTCAATGTAAAAGAGGTATAGGACCGGTTGTGAAAAATAAAAAACAGAAAAACTGTTATCGGTAAGGTTGTACACACTTCACTATAAAGTAACATCAAAACTAAACGTAAAAGGACTACTAATTACTACATCTCGTAGAAAAGTACATGGACAATCGGTAAAGAGACAACCGGAAACCCTTTTCCAGATAAGTCTAGAGGACGGGTAAAATTCTAGTTTAACAAACAACGATAACTCAACATACCCAAGAAATACAGAAAACCGATAATCCGAGATTAGTCTATATACCAAACGTTTGTAAAAGACGGTACTTCAACCAACGGAAAAGTAAGACAACAAAGGAGACGTTGGGGTAAGCAAATGAAAACGAGAACAAAGAAAACTAAAACTACAGTCTAAGTTTTTGAATAACATTCCGAATACAGTTCCTCGAAAGGAGGATACAAAAGAAGATCCTCAAAGTACTAAACCCCCGAATATAAGTCCAGAAATTAGGTAAAACTCAATTAAAAACACATAACATATTCTATCACCGAACTCAAAGTAAGAAAATGTACGTCAACAGGGCAAAAGCGTCGTTCTAAATAACTTCTTTGACAGGAAAGAGGTGACATATAAAGAAATAGTATTTAATTAACTGGTGAATACTCACCCAAATAAAGGTTCCAGAGAAAGACAAGACAACTAGATACACAGAAAAAAATTACGGTTATTGTACGATACAATTAATGATTTATAAACAATTAATGATTTAAACAATTAAATCATTAAACAATTCATTAATCATTAAACAATTCATTAAATCATTAAACAGATCATTTGAACAATTGATTAAACAATTAATGATTTATAAACCTATAAACCAAAGTAGGATTAAAATATTAATAAACAAGATAAAGATACTTTTTACGAGAACCTTAAAACTATTGTTAACATAACTCAGACATCTAACAAAACTAATCATACCTGTAAAATTGTCATAATTAAGAAAGTTGGGTACTTGTGTTTTAAAGAAAGGCAAACAAACACACAAGAAGTTAAAGGAAGTAATTACAGAATTTCAAAAGTTATATTTACAGAAAGTGAAGGACCAATTTAAATAAGGATCCATAAAACGAAACGAAAACACCTACATTAACATTTCTCCTCACAAAAGGAAAAAAAGAGAAAAACAACAAGTCAACGAGTCAACAAAGGTTGAGAAATGTTGGTGTACTTGACGTTGTGTGGTCCGAAGGGAGATGAAGTGGTAGAGGGTCTCGAACGAGTTTAAGTATAGGTAACTCAGTCACTACGGTAGGTTGGTAGAACAGGAGACAGTAGGGGAAGAAGAGGACGGAAGTTAAAAAGGGTCGAAGTCTCAGAAAAGGTTACTCAGTCGAGAAACGTAGTTATGAAACCACCGGTTTCATAATCTCGAAGTCGAAGTCGTAGTCAGAAAGGTTACTTATAAGTCCCAACTAAAGGAAATCCTAACTGACTAAACTAGAGGAACGACAGGTTCCCTGAGAGTTCTCAGAAGAGGTTATGGTGTCAAGTTTCCGTAGTTAAGAAGTCACGAGTCGGAACAAATACCAGGTTGAGAGTGTAGGTATGTACTTATGACCTTTTTGGTATCGAATTGTCACCGAGTAGTATATACTTCAAACCTGACATACGGTGTACGGACCTCAGTCACGGTCTCTGTAGTTACTAAATTGCCTACCCCTTAGAAAGTACACATTTCGTTCCGGGACCTCGTTGTGGGGTATCACACGACGTCTGTGACCCGTCCTGTCTTTTGCCGAAGTCAGAAACGATGACCCCCTCTTCGTTCATGGGTCAATGTCCCCTTTAACTGTAGTCCAACCGACTCCCCAAAGGTCCCTTTGTCGTCTTGTTTTACGGGGAGTGTCAGGGAGTACAATTCCTGGTTGTCCCCTCCTACAAAGAGTAACTAGGGGATAGTATCACCTAGTTATTGATCGACCCCTGGTTCCCAACCCCCGTTCGTGTATCTGTCAATGACTAACCCCGAGGTACTAAATTTCCCTTCCAGCCAGTATACTCACCCACCTATAACACGTACCTGACCAGCCCGTCCTCTACGTGTCTTTAGTTCTCTCGTCAGGAGAACCCACCCGACCGGTAGGTTACTGAAATGTTACACCTCCATGACGAGAGATGTGACCGAAATAATCCTCAGAAATAGTAGTCACATACGAGTTAAAACAAGTTACGAAAAAGACGTAGAGAACATTACTAGTACTAAAAAGAGAGACAAAACAATTGAACCACGTAGTGTACTGACGAAACGTCTAGGTAGGTGGTGACACAGAGACCCTACTTAAGATGAACTAGTACCGTGTGGTGGAGAGATAGGAGGACCTATGTCTACCGGTCGTGGTCAAAGACAACGTTGTTTCGGGGAACAGACTGTGTTTCCCACTGAAGTATAATAAAGACTCTCGGATCGTGACCCCCACCGTTCCTACTTCCTTCCCATACAAATTTCTACTTCTCAGAAACTACTAGTCTAAGTTACCAGACACCTTCCAATCAACAAAGTAAGATCTCCAGTTCCTTACTCATCGATCACTTAATTTCTCCCCGTATTATGTCTGTTCAAACTCTTTAAACATTCGTATCACCAGAAGTTTACACCAATACCTCTCCCACACGTATACACTCACTACCCCAAGTTTGTAGTGACACTCTTTTGGTTTGTGTCGTCTCAACCCAATCTAGTTGTCTGTGCATCGTCTCACAACCACCTCACCCACTGACTCCACCTTTTCCCTTCGTAATGTCGGTGACCTTGTTTATCTTATTCAATGTTTGTAATTCAATATTACATTGCCCAAAAATGATGATAGTAGGATAGTAGAAGGAGTAAACATGTTTGTGGTGTTGACTCTATAATTATTTAATTATAATTATAATTGTAAAGTAGTCCTTTTGTTTAAAATTTTTAAGGTAATTGAATCACAACTTTAATGGGTCTGTAGTTATTTTCGTCCTATTAATAACAAATTCTCCCATTAAAAATAGTCAAGAAAAATTTACCACTTTGTGTAAACTGTAGATATTTGAGGGATAGAACTCACTCCTTTTATAAGGGTGGATCATATACTTTTCATAATAAATTACAGGACTAATCTAGAGAACTGTATAAAATCGTCTGGAGTAAATATAAAGGACAGTCTTTAGTATGAAACCAGTGTACCGTTATACTAATTTATATCTTATCGAAATTAAAAAAAGGTAACGACAATGGTATCTATTTGCTCGGTATAGTGCACCCTCTCCCATTCGTTTAAAGTGTCAAGAGTTGTTTAAATATTTTGTAACTAAAATCGTAAAGGTATTTTTCTGAACAAACGAAAATACAAAGTTTATATAAAACTTAATTAAACTTCATTCCTTTGAGATTTTAGGTTCCTTGTACTTTTTCTTTCACTAGTTTAACATCTTAGATTTTATTTCGTTTGGGATTTTCACCTGTCATTGAAAAAGTCGATTAAAGAATTGTTTATCCAGTTGTATGTACCTGTACCTGTGTCTCACCTGAGGTACCTAAATACCTCGGGGAGCAGACAGACTACCCGAGCGGTAAGATAGGGGTCATGTACAGTTGATGAGTTGTTTATGACTACTCGTTCCATTATCTACTTACCTACTACCGTAGAATCTTTAATCGAAGTAATATACTGAATATATTGAATATACTGAATGTATTGATCAAAGATATCAAAGTTGATTGATGTTCTTTTAAGACCCCTACCTTAGTCATCATTAGAGAAATAGAGATGTTTTAACACTTAAAACAAATGATATGGCTAATTGTATTTTTTCAGAGACGTAGATCGTACCTTACGAGTGGAAAATCATCCTACGAAAACTGTAATTTAATCATATATATATTTGTGATAGTACCTTATGTCAGTGTCTTTTGATTGGTTAGACTAGTGTACCTGGTGTCGGAACAGACTGAGTTACTTTGACACTCGGTACGGCACATCCCTGTGGACTCTGTTACCCAGTACCACCTCTCAAGACTATTTTGCACCAGGTGACCTCTTCCCTTACCGTTCGGTGAAGTCATAAGAACGCAACTCTTGGGGTACTTGTCATACTTTTCCGTTTTTCTATCCTACGACTTTCTACTTGAGGGGTCCAACTATCCAGGGGTTATACGATGACCTCTAGTCACCTCTTATTTCTCTACCTCGGTTTCGTTTTTGTTGTGGGTCAACACCTACACTGACCATTACCTTCATTTCAGACTACGACATTTCTCGTTACACCGTATCGTTGGACCTTACAATCCAGGCACTTAGTTCCGTTTAACCTTCACCAGTTTGTCCTCCACAGTTCTCACTTATAACTGTAAAATCCTTAGTCGCTTGATTTTACCTGACCTTACCCACTTAAATTGAGTCTACTGGTAATATAGATGATGACACCCGTTCTTCGGGAATCTTCTTTACCTCATCGGTAGTATCAGTTGTTTTCTCGGGTTTTACGTCATGAACCTCCGTTAGAGTTTTTGTTGTATTACTAGAGACAAACAAAGGTTCCGTTTGGTAAGTCATAGTGTCATAAGGTTGAGATACGGGACTGGTCATTACAACTTCTTCGACTTCAACTTACCAAGATACTTCTGGACGTTCTGGAAGATCTTGATTATGGGTTTTATCTACAGGAAAAGTGACTTTTCTTCTTCTTTCAGAAGAAGTCACTAGTTACGTTTCTTTATCTCCTTTTGTTATATTACCCTTTCTGATCTCTATAGAAGTTCTTTTAATCTCTATGGTTCCCTTATAAAGTACGTTTCTACCCGTGTTATTTCCTGTCTTTACCATACCTGAATTGTCTTCACTTCTTCTTGATTTTTCGGAGAACTACTTTCACTTTCTTCTCTCACTTTTTCAACCGAATTTTTAGTTGTAAGTCTTTTGATTCTAGTACCGTAGACCAGGGTAGTAAAGTACCGTTTATCTACTCCTTTGTTACCTTTATCACTCTGTAAAAACCCCCCGTCCCCGAGGTTTTAGTGACGTCTACTACTAACATCGGTACTTTAATTTTCTACGAATGAGGATCCTTCTTTTCGACACTGGTTGGATCTGTCGTATAATTTTTCGTTTCTGTAATGAAACGGTTGTTTCCAGGTAGATCAGTTTTGATACCAAAAAGGTCATCAGTACATACCTACACTCTCAACTTGATATTTCTTTCGATTCACGTCTTCTTGACTACGAAAACTTGACACCACAACCTCTTCTGAGAACTCTCAGGGAACCTGACGTTCCTCTAGGTTGGTCAGGTAGGATTTCCTTTAGTAACGACTGATAAGTAACCTACCTGACTACGATTTCGACTTTGAGGTTATGAAACAAGTGACTACACTTCTTGACTGAGGAACCTTTTCTGGGACTACGACCCTTTCTATCTTCCGTCCTCCTCTTCCTCTACTGTCCTACTCTACCAACCTATCGTAGTGGTTGCACTACCTATACTCAAACTCATCCGAGGTCCTCAACCACTACCTGTCCCTTTGGACCGTACGACATCAGGTACCCCAACGTTTCTCTTTCTTTGTTGACTCACTGACTTGACTTGACTTGACTTGACTTGACTATGATAGTACCCGAAGGGATAATCGAGTCGACGATTTCTTAGACGGACTATACGTCCTCTAGGGTCAAGTTAAGGACCCAGTCCTTCTAGGGGACTTCTTCCCTATCTGACGGGTGAGGTCATAAGAACCCGAAGGGACCACCGAGTCCACCATTTCTTGGGAAGACGTTACACCCTCTTGACCCAAAGTAGGGACCCAACCCTTCTGGGGGACCTCCTCCCGTACTGTTGGCTGAGGTCTTAAGAACGGACCTCTTAGGGGTACCCGTCTCCTCGGACCACCCGATGGCAGGTGCCCCAGTGTTTCTCATTCTGTGATGACTTGTTGATTCGTGTCGTGTCGTTACTTATGATAGTGCGTGCATTAACATTTATATAAACTTTGATTTTCTTAATGAATTCCCAGAACATACACTAAAACTTCTTAAAACTCTAACTTGTGTCAAAAATTTTTAATTAATTAAATGAAATTAACCTCCGATTAATGAAATGTTATAACACCACCAAAAACGGTATGTAACTGTACTTAGTCCGTACCCACATGTACACAGGGGGCATAGGACTTGGGGGGAGAGTAGTGGGGGGTAGGGTAGGGAGACCCAACAGGGTCACGTGGTCGAAGCTCACCGGACAGAGTACGTACCTGTATAAAACAAATGTAGGAAGTTCTCGAAAATAAAAGACTATTGACTTATAAAAAATTTAACACGATTATAAACTGGTTTAATTTAGTTCCTTTATTTTATACCTATTTTTCCTTTTTAACGGTAAAACATACTAAGGTTCGATCACTAATCGATACTAAATTATGAGAGAGTCTTTATATCTCCTAAAGGGATAACCAGATTAATAATTCTTAGACGGACAGTTACGCCCCCTGTACCTAAGTTAGTGACCAGACCCTTCTGAGGTGTACGGAACCCCGTTGCCTCCGACACATGGTGTTGACGATTCGGGTGTACAGATCTCAGACACGAGACGTTATTTTCTTCGGTGACGTTACTCTTTGGGAGTATGGTGTTGATCTCTGATCCGGGGCGAGTGACGTCGATCTCTTTCGTGAGTGTGTCGTTACTTTTCCATCGTGTCGGTTTATATTTATTTACTTCATCCGTAAAAAGTTTTATACCAAAGTCAAGTCAAGTTAGAGAGTCAGCACAGGTTGAGAAACGTTGGAGTACTTGGTGTCGTACGGTCCGAAGGGACAGGTAGTGGTTGAGGGCCTCAGGTGGGTTTGGGTACACGTAACTCAGTCACTACGGTAGGTTGGTAGAGTAGGAGACAGCAGGGGAACAGGAGGACGGGAGTTAGAAAGTGTCGTAGTCCCAGAAAAGGTTACTCAGTTGAGAAGCGTACTCCATCGGTTTCATAACCTCAAAGTCGAAGTTGTAGTCAGGAAGGTTACTTGTGGGTCCTGACTAGAGGAAATCCTACTTGACCAACCTAGAGGAACGTCAGGTTCCCTGAGAGTTCTCAGAAGAGGTTGTGGTGTCAAGTTTTCGTAGTTCAGAAGACGTGAGTCGAAGAAATATCAGGTTGAGAGTGTAGGTATGTACTGATGACCTTTTTGGTATCGGAACTGATTTGACTGGTAAGAACTGTTTCATTACAGAGACGAAAAATTAAACGACAGATCCAACCAGTCTTGAAAGGAAGGTTCCTCATTCCCAGAAGATTAAAGTACCGACGTTAGTGGTAGACGTCACTAAAACCTCGGTCTTTTTATTTCAGTCGACGTCAAAGGTGACAAAGGGGTAGATAAACTGTACTTCACTACCCTGTCCTACGGTACTAGAATCAAAGACTTACAACTCGAAATTCGGTTGAAAAAGTGAGAGAAGAAAGTGAAAGTAGTTCTCCGAGAAATCAAGAAGAAGTGAAAGACGGTATTCCCACCACAGTAGACGTATAAACTCCAATACCTATGAAGAGGGGCGTTAGAACTAAGGTCGAACACGAAGGAGGTCGGGTCGCAAAGAAATAGCACTACTTTAAAGTGTTTTAGTGTACGGGTCTTTACTCACTATAATAAAGATCAGGTCTTCCTTTTATAGTCTTACAGTCTTTCTAATTAACTAGAGTATAGTATAAACGTCTCGTTTATTTAACCCCCGTTTATGGATCCTGAGGATGATTTACTTACAAGTAACGACGACGATACGACGATTCAGCGAAGTCAACACAGGCTGAGACACGCCGGAGTATCTGCCGTCGGATGGTCCGAGGGGGCAGGGACCCTAAGAGGTCCGTTCTAGTGACCTCACCCGACGGTAAAGGAAGAGGTTACGTACCTTCACTTTTCACTTTCACTTTCACTTCAGCACAGGCTGGGAGTCGCTGGGGGGGTACCTGACGTCGGATGGTCCGAGGAGGTAGGGACCCTAAAAGGTCCGTTCTCGTGACCTCACCCCACGGTAGCGGAATATACGTCGAATAAAAGAGTAAAATACGACACATCGGAGGATCATGGAAGGTCGTTACCTTCACTCTTGAGAGGATACAAACTGTACTCGTGTTGACATCGTCTTAATAATTCACTGATGACATATGTCCAGTACTATAATGTATATCTTTCTGCAAATTTATAAAGGGGACCAAAGGAGGTTGTCGTCATCCCTCACCTATGAAAAAAATAATCATTGTCCTAACAGATAAAAAGTCTGTGTAACACTTAGAAGTCTCATACCCTCAGTGTTTTTATTTTACTAGGGTTTACTAGTGAACACTCACACAATAAAATATTAATAACCTTCGATATCCTAACTCGTTATTTTACAAAATTAAGGTTTAGTCTTCTCAGGAAGTTGTCTAAAGCACCCAATGTGAAAAGGATGTAGTATTATAGAAGTTATAGAAAGGTTAAGAGGGGAGAAATCTGTAAATAGGGAGGATGTCACACATCCTACTCTGTTCCGAATAGGTTGTATAGAAGATACCGGACAAGTAAAAATACATGATATAATTTGTTTTATGGTGAATATAAGTAACGTAAGTTCTTATAAGTACTGACTTTATTCCCGGTCCAAAACGAGAATACCAGGATAGATTTACCCTTTTTAATTAAAAGATACCCTTTCTTCTCCTTGATGCCAAGATCTTTTATGGATTACGGGATCTCCTCTAGGATTGAAGTTAATTGTTATTTTTCGTTCCTTTCTTCCTATTCAGAACTTTATGACCAGGGGTACAGATGAGTCGGAACTCATTGTTACAATCTCTCGACGAAACCTGTGTGTATGGTTTCCCCTACTCAGGTACAAAGACATCTAATCGTGACCACACCAACAATAACAACAACAAATCAGGGATTCAGTATAGTCTGAGAAAGTTGGGGTACCTGACATCGGGTAGTCCGAGGAGACAGGTACCCTAAAGGGTCCGTTCTGTTGTATCTGAAGAGATTCATCGACTTTTAACTCGAGAATACACTAAGTAAAAATCTAGGAAACTTGAATCGGAAGTACCCATCACAATCTGGTGATTTATGTCACAAGGGAGTCATAGGTGTCCCTTGACTGAGGTCCTGGGGGAAGTTTATGGGTTTAGGTACCTACGAGTTCAGGGAGGATGTTTTACCACAACATAAACGTCCCCTCGAAACGTGTAGGGGATATATTAAATTGAGTAGATATCTAATATGGTTTACGTTACGTTTAGATAGTCAATTATCAACGTTTCCGTACGTACGAGTCAGTACAGACTGAGAACGCTGGGGTACCTGATATCGGACGGTTCGAGGAGACAGGTACCCTAAAAGGACCGTTTTCATAACCTTATCCAACGGTGTAGGAGGAGGTACCCTAGAAGGACTTGGTCCCCAGTTTGGGCGTAGAGGACGTAACGTCCACCTAAGAAATGGTGACTCGATGACCCCTTCGGGGTTATAAACGGTCTTCGTTCCGTTTAAGTTCAAAAAGAAAAAACTTTGAAAGACTTCAAAAAGAGTTTGTGAAGACTTAATGACAACCAACTGAGACACCTGTTCCTTGGACACCTATTCTTCTCGGTTTACACATAGGACTCTCAAGATTTCAGGAATTATAAAAGGTTGAAAACGTGGTTATGTAGGTTAGGGTCAAAGTCTGTTGACTGTTGTTACTTCTGGTAGTGACTGTTACTACGTAAAAAAATCCTGTGGATACAAGAGACCAAACACTTTTTAAACCACACATGCACACACACACATACCGTTCCTTGTCTCTCCCTTTAAGAAAAGACTTTATTTACACCCGTCGAGACCTATTCGTTTCAGTCTGTAGACAAATTGTGATTTGTAAATTTGGTACTTATGTAATTGTCGTAAAGATGTAGTGCACATTAGTGATTCCGACAACGGGGTTGGAAGACGGGGGTGGTGACACCTGCAGTAAATTTACGAAACGTCCTGACGTCGTACGGTGAATGGGGGACCTTTTGTGTCCTTGTCTGGTCGGTCGAGGACCGGGTCACAGTACCCGTCGTCAAAACGTCGGGAACCTGGGGTGAAAACGGAGTACTCACCTCTGAAAACTGTATAAAGTACCAAGGACGAAAAAACAGTTTGCTCGTTTCGACTTTATGAGACAGGACTGACAGTGGAAGTCGGGGAGTGTATCCCAATTTAGTAGAACGAGAGGTCGGGGATCGATAAATTAAAGGTAGTTTTCGTACTGTCTATAAAAAAGAGAGGACTAAGTCTTATGTTAATAAAAAGTTTAGGTAATAAAAGAGACACTTCTGATGTTTTTGGTTGTTCTGTAAACTTGTAGAGTTTAAATGGGACCTTTTTACTAGTATAGTTTCCAAACAGACGCCGGGTAAAAGGTCGTAAGACAATGAATAACCAATGAGTCCTTCCCTTTTGCATAAAAAGATTTAGTAAACTATAGTAGGGGAAGTCCGAAAAAAAACAACAACAATTCTAGAGAGGTACAGACCTTTAAAAACGAGTTTTCGTTACTTTCTCCTTTTAGAACGAGTTTTCGTTTTTTTTTTTTTTCCTTTAAGTCATTATTCTTATGTTCAGTTAGTATCCAACTTTAAGGATTAATGAAAGAGTGGATTTTTCCTTTGTTAGATTACAACCGGAAAGTAGTCCAATTGTCCGTTTTGTCAACTTAATTGGTGCCATTCTCATAACAATTGTAATGTTAAACAAACCTTAATTCGACACCCTTTCTCCTCAAAGATGTCTTTCGATTCGGTTCAATTTGTCTCTTCCTTTTTTTGTGACAATAAGGGAAATGAGGTTCAGACCCAATTTCTCGACTAATACACCCTTCTACGGTTTCCCAGTCTATAAGTTTTGGGTACCTTAGACCGAAGAACTGTTTATGGATTTATATTGAATACCGAAGTTCATGAAAAAAAGATAAAACAAGTAAACCTTTAAGACTATATCTAATAATAGTTTTGTGTTTTTCATCAAATGAAAAAGGATGTTTACCAAATCTATGAATATTTCATTTATATTTCAATTATAATACTATGAAAACGTATGTTAATATATCAAAATATCTGTATAAAACGTCTACTTTACATGTGATAGATAAAACGTTTCTTGAGGGTTCCGTAAAATATGAACGTGTTATAGTACCAGAGTAGTTTAGAAATTCCTGGTAAGAATTACCTTATCTGATATATTTTAATACATCATACAAGAGATCAACTTTATGCTTTAATTAAAATATAAGTGTACATAATCCTTTAACTGAGTTTTACCTTCGTGAATTATATATTTAATAACTTTGGTTTGACACCCTTAATAACGAGGTAGGATGTAGACCACAGTCAAACTACTATTCGTACATATAAAAATAAGTACCTCCGAATGTGATATTTTATTGAGAAGACATCAGTTTGTAAACGACGCAACGGAATAAAATCGTGTTGAAACCAGGTTATATATGTGACAAGGTACAACGTTGTAGTTATTTACATATTTATAATATCCTGACAACCATATCATCTAGCGAGTCTACATGACTAATAAAATAACTTTTTTCAGAACGAAGAAAAGGTTCTCAGTATTACGACAATAAAAATCAGTTTGAAACACAAGAAACCAACGTTGAAAGTCTGAACTTTCTTTAGAGGATTTGAGAGAACTTTGTGTCTTGTTAAAAAAGAAAAGGAAAAGGAGAAAGGTTGGGTTACGGAATGTCGACGGGGCTAAATTTAGACAAAACTTAATTAACAAGGAAACTGGTTCTCGTTTATTTTAAAGGGATATCAGGTAAGTCGGAGGAACTCCTTCAAGTCCTACAAAGACCTTTCCTGACCTATACAAAACAAAGGAACGATTCGTTCCGAACGACGAGAAACAGGGGTCCTCGTTCGTTTGTCTTTACAGTCACACGTACCTCAACACTAGGCTGGGATTCAATTGTTAAATTACTTACTTGTCCGGTGTATGAAAGAATGATTTTTAGAAGGAAGTTATATAAAGTGAAACCGAAGTGCACAACGACGAGACCTTTTCCACGTTTTTTTAGACCAGAAAATATTATACGTAATTGGAGTAACTTTATTGTGCTGAAGTCCGAATTGAGCGACTGAGTATATTTCTACAAAAATCCATTTTAATCATTGAAGTCAATTCTCTTTACCTTCTTTTTTAAATCAGTCTGCCTCTCATCTTTTAATTATTCACCACTTAAGATACCAATTGACAGATATTAATGAAAAAGAGAATAATTCATCTTTTAATCGCTTCCACCCGGACAAAAGTAAGATTTCCTCTTACGAGGAAGACTGTCTATACTTTGAGTGTTCCCTTAGACTATCCGTTAAAGAAAAAACACACTACTAAAACATGTTAAGCAAGTGTATGTGAAGTACTATCCTGAATTTTCTATTAACTGAAGAATAAAACGATTAAAACGTTTCTATCTTTTTTATTATTAGGTCAACCATATCCTTAAATTCGGAGTCCTCCGTTTTACATGAAACTTACTGTTTCTTTTAATTTAATCAAATATACCAAACGTTAGAAAGAAACAAGAGTACTTTTTATATCAAAGAAATCTTCCTTTGACGTGTGATGAGACGGTGGACTCATTGTAGATAAGAAGTAATTTTAGAAACGGTTCTTCTTTTGAATTTTGTGTGATTGAAATTATTTTTTTTTTGAAATATTGTCGTGTTTCATCAACAATATAACTCCGTCCTCTGTTACGATTTTGTCTTTTAAGGAATTTACCTTTTAAAATCTGGTCGTACTTCGATGATCAAACAGGAAGAATTTATGTTTTCGTCTATTTTCTTTAATAAGCGAATTATCGAAACGGCTAGGAGAAGGTTGCAGTCACGTTCTACCTTGATGGTATGTCGACGGGGAATCTGTGTACTCCCTAGTCCACGAGACTGGAAAGAGTTACCTTTTTCATGTCCGACGGTGGAGACGGAGTTTTTTTACGGGAGTGTGGTCCCGTCCTTCGAGTTCGTCAAACCAACTTTAGTTCTAAACTTGGGAAAACTTTAGTTTTCCCAAACTAGAGATTAGTTTGTGTTGGAGGGGGGATGTCAGACATTTGGATTTAAAAACATGTTCCTTTTATCTTCGTGACATAGATACTTTTTTAAGTGTATATTCACCTGAGGACGTCGAGTTCGGGTACAACAAGTTCCCACTCAACATCAAATTAGAAGACCACTTAGTAACAACGTCTATGGATTGAATAATTCGGTTCCATTCCCTTTGTTATACACTAAATTGTAATTGTTCGATGTAGTGGAGAAGAAGACTGTCTACCCCGACGTCTTTAACGGAGAACCACCTTCGGAGTTCAAGTAGTCTTTGCCAGTACCGGGTACAGGAACTCCAAACGAAGATTCAAATTCCAAGGTATCGTTCACTTCTTTGGAAGTTAACGGAATCGCCTCATTCTTCCTGATTCGTTTAAAGATCATATCATTCATGGACGTATGTTTGAAAGCTCAACATTTGAAGGTTTCTACGTTTATACGGGGATATACGGTCGACAATATGACATGATGACATGAAAAGTTCCATGACGTGACATTCTAATTTTTACAAAAGAAATAACTCACATAAAAAAATTACATAATAAACACACTTTTTCATAATATTTGGTTAAAGTCACGTCATGACATCTCAGCTAGCACAGTCAACTCATGGACCCGATTGAAACGACTTGAATCTTTGTTTAACCTGAATGAGAGCCTTATTTTGAGTAAGTGTACATGCCTTGAATGACTCTTTGTGTCGTCAATGGTGGGTTGGGAAGTGTAGGAGACTGTATCGAAATCAAAAGTTATTGGTGTAACTTTATAATCTAGTGAGGTTTATATAGAAAACTCGTAAAGACACGGACGGCCCTTCTTGGTATCAAGATGCCTTCCCGTATACAAGGAGACGTCACCAACTTCAGTCTTTACTACTTTTTCTTTTCCTTTCAAGTGTCACTCCTTCCTGCAATTCGACCTCGTCTTCATCTCTTTCTCCTTTACTCGAGCCCTCTACACTCCCTCCTTTTCCTTCTTGTGTGACTTCTTTCTCTGGACAACCACTCTCTTCTCCTTCCTTTTGTTTTCGTCTTTTACGTCTCTTTCCTCTTTCCGTCTTTCTTCAAATTTCACCGTCACTACTCTACCCTCACAATAGACACACACCTACCTTCGACACGGGAAAGGGTGTCCCCGACGTGGAAAGGACACTAACTGTAACCCCCGTAAAGAGTGGGAAAAGACCCCCAGACACAGGTCCTTTGAGGACTCCTGGGAAAACAGGAACCAGGACCTCAGACCCGCGGAAGGAGTGTCCCTACAAAATTTGCTTTCATATGTTGACTTTCTAACACGAGGTAGTTGTCCTTCGAACGACCCGACTCTTCCTTGGAGAGGACGTCGGTTCCTCCCTCACTCGTCTCCAGGGTCTGGAGTCTGGACGGGAGAGTGTAGTCTACAAGAGAAGACTCTTTTTCTCTTCGGTGGATAACGTTTACCCCTCGGTTCCATAGAGTAAAAATGACACGAAACCTCATTATAGGTATTAGTATAATTTTCCTAAATTGTCATTTCTTGATTTCCGTCAATACTTATCGGTCAGAGATGAAGATACGACATCCGTAACGTCACAGGTACTTTCCAAAAAGGTTTAAATCCTTTTGTGAGTGTAATCTAGGTTTTGAGTAGTAGCCGTTCAACGGAAATAAGAACATACTTCTTGAACTGGAGCTAGTCAGAATCTCTTTTTTTATTTGTCTTATAAAAGTTCGAGACCGTACTCTTGTATTGTCAACAGTACATAGACACTAGGCCTTAAAACCGCGACCGTTTTTTTACTGTAAGAGTAAATAGACTAAATGACTATCGTAATTGTTTTAAAAGAGTGTGATTAATCCAGAATAGTCCTGTTCTTAAAAAATTTACTGTAATTTAATATCAGTAGTGTACCCCGGAAAAGATTTAATTATTTAGAATTCATTTATTATACAACTTTTTAATTTGTACACGTAAAAATTTCATAGACTTTATTTTATATATTGACTCAGTACGATGACTTGTGGACTTTGATTGTGTTGTAACGTTTAGTTAATGTGAAGTTATTTTTTAATTTAATTTTTTTCTTTTTCCATTGTTGAATACATACTTCGTCGACAACTTGAACCAGACACGGGTACAAGTTTGAAGTTACTCTGTTTCGATAAGTGAAGGGATTCGTGTCGTCAGACCTAACGTACCTGTTGAGTATAGTGCGACTCAACTCAAAACAAACACAGAGGATTCAATAGACTATAAATGACTCCGAATCTGTATAAGGTTTTTGGTAAAGGAACGTTTAGTAGAAGGACTGTTCACAACTAGACGGACGGATAGGAAAGACGGATACTAGAGGACACTCGTAGTCGTGAGAAAGGACCGACCTGAACGTCCGTGTCTTTTCACTCTATTTCACGGGAAAAGAAAGGTTGATTACTACGTTCGGGAGAGTCAGAAAGAGTAATTAAAACTCTTGTCTGGGGTATTTATCTGTGGAGTGTAAAGGAAGGGTCATCAGTAAATTCGGACTTATGTTTTACGTCGAAGACTATTCGAAAAGTATTCTGATACTTTAGAAAGGACCTAGTATCTCAGTATCGATGTAACTTATTATACCTAATAGAAAGAAAGAGAATCTTTACTTCTTTTACTCTTGATTGAATTAAGATACTTGAGGAGGTACTAAAACCTAATCCAGGAGTTTAACCTATACTACGATGGTTTGTAAGTTTATCTAACAAATGGTTTTTATATACGGACATGTAAGAAAAATAACAATTATTCTAAAGTGCAGACTTTAAACACAATTTTAATTTTTGGATTCTACTATAAATTATTCGCTTAACGAATAAAAATATTATACTTCTTCGTCCACAACAACAAATCAGTGATTGAGAACAGGGTGAGAGAACGTTGGGGTACCTGACATCGGGTGGTCCAAGGAGACAGGTACTCTAAGAGGTCCGTTCTTATGACCTCATCCAACGGTAAGGGAAGAGGTCCCCTAGAAGGGTTGGGTCCTCAGTTTGGGTGCTGAGGACGTGACCGTCTACCTAAGAAATGGTGACTCGGTGGTCTTTTCGGGTGCTGCTTCGTCTCGATATAAGTTTTAGTACAGACTGGTTTTCACAGCGGGAACTGTTATCTGGGTGACATAATTCAAGTAATAAAGTGACACCGGTCACCACCTGTTTTCTTTCCTACTCTCCTCGTCTTGTACCGAATAATTCCTAAGATTACCACTACTCTGCGATCGAAATGTAAGAGAGGACAGTCTTGGTGATGAGTCCTTTTTTACAATAGTAGAGTCGTCGTTAAGGTCCAGGTGTCCTTAGTCACGAATCCTTACTTTCTCTAACGTAGTCTTCCTCTCTGACCCAGGATTAGCCTGTATTTCAGAACGAAAAAGACTGTGAGCCCCGATTCTGTACTTTTACATAAAGACGTGTGTCCTCTGTGGAGGTGAAGGGTGAAGACAGACGCACCTCCAAAGCCTCTTCCACTTTAGTATGGGTGGTTTTAGTGACACAGGCCAAACCGAAAGTCCCAATCTACCTACACAGGAGGGTTCTCCGTGGGAGCCCCACCCCGAGGAAACTACCTATACAGTGTCTTACGCCCTGTCGAGTACTCATTCACTCATATAAACTTTGGGAGAGAAATGAGTAGAGAAGATACTCGGAGACGGTTTTGGTATTAATATACGAGACAGAATAAATGTATTTTATTGTCACATAGATCGGTACGGAGTTTTGGACTTTACAAAAATCCCTATGTGGGTCAAAAGACACCAAAAACAAGATTCTCGTGTTTCTGATCCCAGTCTCTGCACCTAAGGATCCCGACGACCCACCTGACATTAACCGAAGGAACTTATCCATCACAAACATTCCCAGACGATTCAGTTTCCTAGACCTTTTGTACTTTAAGGGGTTCTGGTTAGTAGAGTTTTCGTACTTCAAGATTCAAAAAAGACGAAAAAGGAAAGTTTCCTAAAGTCTCATTGGTTTATTATAGTCAACGCCCTCAAAAGAAATTCATAAAGTTGATTATTAACACTTTCTTTACTCTATTAATTTTTAGTGTTTAAAGTCTGAAAATCACTTTATATACTACGTTATTTGTTGTTTGCAGACGGTTCGATTCCGGGTCTCCTCTTCAGGAGTACTACTCTTTCGTCCACACTGGAGTATCCAGGACTCACACCTAGGCGAAAAGAGACACGTCGGGAGTAGCAAAAGGGTAAGAGAGAGTTTAAGAGGAGTGACGTGTAGGAACAGAGAGAAAGAGAGGAAGGAAGGAAACAGGAAGGAGTAGAAGACTATTGAAGAATGACTCTGGTACAACCTTGGTCGTGACTCTTTTTACTTTAAGGTTCAGGACGGGAAACGAAACAAGAACTCTCTGTCACAACTTGTCTCTTCGTGTTCTGGTCCAACCGTGTGGTCGAGGTAGTGCAAGTTCGACTCGCTAAAGTTTGTCCACTGACTTCGGGAGACTCGAACTCGAAAGGTAAAGAGTCTAAATGACACGACCATTCACTCTCTCTTGACATCTCGTGCATCTTATTTGTCGTCGTGTAACATTCGTGAGCTCCCTGGGTGGTAGTGCTACGTAGTCCCGTCCACACCAACTGTCAGAAGAGGTCCTCGACACTCAGGTCGGTTTCCATTGTTAATGAAGAAATTTAGACCTCCTTTCAAGTTCTCCCTCTGGAAGCTTTTACCAGGACCATACGTTTGTGACACTATGTGACGATCCAACTAAAAAGTTTTCTGAATGTAAGTTTTAAGTGGGATCACGACTAGAGTCTACCGGAGTCAAGTCAAGTCCGTAAGTCAGTACAGGTGCAAAAACATTGGGACACCTGACGTCGTGTGATCCGAAGGGACAGGTAGTGGTTGAGGACCTCGAATGAGTTTGAGTACAGGTAGTGCAACCACTACGGTAGGTTGGTAGAGTAGGAGACAACAGGGGAAGAGGAGAACGCAAGTTAGAAAGGGTCGTAGTCCCAGAAAAGGTTCCTCAGCCAAGAAGTGTAGTCCACCGGTTTCATAACCTTAAAGTCGAAGTCGTTGTCAGGAAGGTCACTTATAAGTCCTCAGTAAAGGAAATCCTACCTGACCGACCCAGAGGAACGTCAGGTTCCCTTATAGTTCGTAGAAGAGGTTGTGGTGTCAAGTTTTGGTAGTTAAGGAGTCGTAAGTCGGAAGAAATATCAGGTTGAGAGTGTAGGTATGTACTGATGACCTTTTTGGTATCGAAACTGATCTGCCTAGAAACAACCATTACAGAGACGAAAAATTATACGACAGAGTCAACCAGTATCGAAAAGAAGGTTCCCCGTTCGCAGAAATTAAAGTACCGACGTCAGTGGTAGACGTCACTAAAACCTCGGGGGTTTTAATTTCAGAGAGTGACAAAGGTAACAAAGGGATAGATAAACGGTACTTCACTACCCTGGTCTACGGTACTAGAATCACCGGAGTCGGACGTCGTCAAACTTCGTCCCAAGTCAAGGGTCGGTATGACTCCAGCCCAGATCGGTGATCTGGTCACCAGTCAGTCACTATTCTGGGACAGAGAAACCGAAACGTCTTTTTCTTGAAGGTGGTTCTACCTTTCACCGCTTTCTTCATTTAATAAATTATCCTCATTTTTTCTCATGTCATACACACCTATCTGTGTACCCGTCCGACTCTCTCTCAGCGACTCAACACACGAGTAACTGTTAAACTTTATGAAAGTACCCCGTAAAGAAGACCCAAAGGAAACTGGTCAGTAAAACTAAACGGACCAAGTCTCAGGTATAAACCACACAGAGTCCTAGGAGGGAGTACACAGGTACGTAGAGAGTCGGTTCTACCTAAGGTGATTTCTTCGGATATCCATCATAGAGGATCGTAGTGAGGAGAAAACTGGAGGTTCCTCAGAAAGACGTGTACGCATCAGTCCTTCCAGAGACCGAGACTCTTATTCTTTGTACACCAGAGAACAGAAGATAGAGCCCCTCGGGTCGGAGGAGAAAGTCAACAACACGGTAGGAACAGAACCTCACAACCAGGTGTCCCCTATTTAGAGATTAACGAAATGGGACGTGGTCCCGGGTAGATGGAGGACGGAGTCACGGAAAATGGGTTTCTACTAAGTACATTTCTTTTATTCTCAATATAAGTTCAGTCAGAAAAAAAAAAAAAAAAACTGACTTACGAAAACCAGTTTCCGATGACGGATTTTGAAAGGTTCTCTTTACTTAATGTCTGAATTTCGATTACAACGTCGTTTTTATCTTTACTTCAAAAAGGAAAGGACTCTTGTTCCTTTCCTTTCCCCTCGTCACTTTTCTGATCTCTTCTTTGTATTTACTTGGACCTCTTCAATTAGTGAGGATCGAAACGAAAACCTCTTCCGTCACCGTTGGGTAAGGTCATGAGGACGGACCTGTTAGGGTACCTGTCTCCTCGGACCATCCGACGCCAGGTACCCCAGCTGTTCTCAGTTTGTGCTGACTCGTAGAAGTGAAAGCGAAAAGTGAAAGTGCGTAACCTCTTCCTTTACCGTTGGGTGAGGTCACAAGAACGGACCTCTTAGGGTCCCTACCCCCTTGGACCACCCGACGGTAGTCACCCCAGTATGTCTCAGCCTGTGCTGACTTCTCTGAATCGTCGTCGTCGTCTAAACGAAATTGACGATTATGAGACGTCTCAGACATTGTTCTAGTCATAAAGTGTTTCGATTGGATGTGATGTGATAGGACTGTGAAGTGATAGGACATGGACCACGAATGGAAGGGGTGTGAGGAAAACGTCTGGTGAGGAACATCGAAAAACATAAAGTCTTTTTTACAACCTCCCACTATTTGCATCTCTGTTTCCTGGGTTAATGACCTGATGAACTACGGTCGAGACTGACAAACCTTCATTACGTCCTTCTTCTTAAGTTCTAAGAGTAATGAAACAAGGAATAGTGTATAGGGTCTGACGTTCGGGGTGGATATCCTAAGGGAGTCTAAGAGGTTTCCCTCCGTGTCAAGAACTCTACGATCGGACACCACAAGAGGAGAGTGGGTAGAAAGATAAAGGAGGTTTGGGAACAGAGGTATAAAAATAAACCGTAGTCACCTCTCCTTTGGTCCTAAAACCGTCATTGTGATTCTTCGATGTTTCAAGTTTTATATTACCTTAAGATGGTACGGTGACTTATACTTACAGACGATCCATTGTTATGACCAAAGTATATCTCATCACTTATATTATAATAAGAATTAAAGTAAAATTTTTGTACCGTCTGGTATAGTTGAAAACGATGATCTCTACAGTTTAGGTCGAGGTCAAATACCAAAGTATTAAGTATTATACTGTCTTACTCAATGAAAGAATTAATTTCTTTAATTACTCAGATGTAGAACTCTCAATTTACCATCACTGGTATAAAGTGTTACATAGACTCCCTGTCATAATCTATGATCTCGTCACCGAACTATTCTTTTGTTACAAAGAATTACAGGATTCACACTAGACCATTTCCTCATTCACACTCCGTCTGACAAGGTACAAGATTGGGGAAGGAGAGTGTCTTGTCAATGGATGTGATGGTACAGAAGACTGAAACGAATTGAAGTCATTGAAATAGGTATTTTACCTTTATTATAACTCTTTACCTTATAAAGGACGGCATAGTCGCTTGTTTCTTACAGTGTTAGGAATCGTCAACGTCGGTGGTATCTATCACTCGACCACTCGGGACTCCCCTGAGTCCTTCCTTTCTTGTGGGCGGTAGGTCGTCGGTAGTCTGACGTCGGTGAGGGGTATCATTCGGGACACCTTGAGTCCAACACTTTTGTGTTCTAGGACCGGGGTCTCTCGACTCCACGTGCAGTTTCCTTACTGAAGTCACTCAGGTCTGAGAACGTAGAAGGGTATGTATCTTTTCGTGATTTAAGGACTTGAACTCTGCAGACCGAAAGAACTCACGAGTTCCACCGAGTCTCCCATTTCGGAGACGGACGTTATGTGCTGTGGACCCAAGTCAGGGCCCCAGTCCTTCTAGGGGACCTCTTCCTTTACCGTTGGGTGAGGTCATGAGAACGGACCTTTTAGGATACCTGTCTCTTCGGACCATCCGATATTTGGTACCCCAGTGTTTCTCAGCCTGTGCTGACTCACTGAAGTGAAAGTGAAACAAGGTTGATGGAGGAGAAACAACGTTTTTGAGGATATATTGGACCGAGGAGGGGAGTGGAGGACCCTTGTCAAGAGAATCCTAATGAACTTTACAACGAATGGTCCGAATTTTAGGAGTCATACAGGTGACTTATTTAATATGGAGAGTTGAAAATCCAACACGTAAATAAAGAATCAACTGTAATCTAATGGTCAAACAAACAAAAAAAATTAAAATCAAAAAATAAAAAATTTAAAATTTTAGAAATTAAGAATGGTCAAACAAAATTTTCCTATGTTGGGTCCCTGTTGGTTGTCTTTTACACGTGCCCCACTCCAAACCCGTTTCCCGAACCCCGAAGGTGTGGGAGAGGTCTGTGTTCGAGAGGGTCTTAGAAGTGCACAAGGGACTGGTCCTTCGAGGAAGATGAAGTAGGAAGACACAAACATGTCTCCGAAACAGTCTATCTATACTGACTAATGTAGAAACCGGTAACCACTGGAGATGGAGGTTCGGGAGAGAGGAGGGACCTCCAGTCCCGTACCCTCACTTGTAAGGTCCGAAGATTTGTGTTTCAACTAAGAGAACCGTTGATCGACGGTATGAATCCAATGGATTCCAGTCAGGTTTTAGATGGAGTAATTGTTTATTTTCCGTGGAAACAACAAAAATAGTGAATCCTTTAAGGTTTCCAAAACACGGTTTTATGGTTTATATATAAACAATAATATTCAGTGTTATAGTGTTTATCTATGGGGATTTCATTAACCTGCCTCTTCCGTTACCGTGGGGTGAGGTCATGAGAACGGACCTTTTAGGGTACCTGTGACCTCGGACAACCCGAAGGAAGATACCCCAGCGTGTCTCAGCCTGTGTTGACTTCACTGAATCGTCGTCGTTGTCGTCGTTTCATTAACCTCTTTTACGGGGTAAATGATTATACATATAATTCATGGTTATATTGTTACATTGCTTGCTCATGACTACATCGTATACATATTTTATCGACGACTCCAGTAAACTACGATAATATGGTTTTCTTAATTACTTTCATTTCTCCATTACTTTTATTGACAAATTCCTATTCCTACTTCAAAGTACCTCTACTTCGAAACTGTTAAATTCCGAGGGTTTTGGTTCTCGTCCTACCTACAAGATATTAAGTGCTTTTATCCTGAGAATAGTAGACGGACGGTCTGACTTTCTTTACTGTATATTACTTAAACGGAAGGAACAAGAAAACGTTACAAAGTTTCGGAATAGAGTTTCTGTTATATACGTCGACGAAAATCAGTTGGATGACTAATCTCCTTCCTTTCGGTTTCAATGTTCACAAATTTCGCACACAGGGGTTTAAACCTTTGAGTAAAACCCAATGTGTCTAGTCTGAGACGGGACGAGACGGGGTTACGACAATAGTTGTGACGACCACGGAACGACCTTCTTTTCAGTCGATACGAGAAGAGAAGAGCATCATACTTCACATTACGTGAAATTTTCTATTTATCCTCTTTTAAAACTGTCTTTATTATGGTTAGTGAATAGTGGTTAAACAATAATCATATAGTGTATAGATGAACAATTTTCCTGACCTTACCTTTTTAGAATACATTCCTACTTTTATATACTTATCGATTCCAATAGTTTCACAGTTTTTTTTTCAGACGTTTGTCCTTTTCATCACTTAAGGTTTATCATTAATGACCTACACGGACTTAACAATCTTGGTCCGTTTACCGTTGTTTGACCAGGTCTAAGGACCGACGGTAACGTGCTATAAGGGTCCGGTGGTGAACCCTCAGATCTTCTGTTTAGAGAGGGTTCTCTGTTGAAAAATACTCAAGGATAACATGTATAAGTGATAACACGCCACAAATAGAGTGTCATCCATAAAGACCTATAAATACCCATTTAGGCAAAATGAAAACGGAGAATGACAGGAGTGGGGAACCATTTCAACTAATACTATGAGAGAAGTTCCCGAAGGAATAAACTATCTCTTTGACCGAAAAGGGACTTCCTCAAGACTAATGAAAGGTCAGTCGTCCTTTCATTACTCAATAAAGTATTTTTTACCGTTCTTATTAACTCTAACGTTGTGATTTACGTACTAAGTGTAGTGAATAACACATTTTATTTAAATGTGTTCCATTGAATCTCAACTATTATTGACGAGACGAATAGTAGTTCAGTTCACACTGTCGACGTCCTGTGGGACTTTGATGGACTTGTCGTTAATAATATTCATCCTAAAGATAATTTTTCATAGACAACTTGTCCTTCGAGATCAAGAATATTGGATGTGTTAATGTAGTATTACATACACGAAATGATGACACCGTTTTTCTGTACATTGTAACATGATGTTTCTATATCAGTAGTTCTATCACACCATGGTCGTGTTTTTGTCTTTATATCTGGTTATCTTGTTCTATCTTTCGGGTCTCTATATGGGTACGTAGATACCCGTGGAATAGAAACTGTTTTCTCCGTTCTTATATGTTACCTTGTTTCTGTCGGAGAAAATATTCACCACGACCCTTTTAACCTGTCGATGTATATTTTCTTACTTTAATCTTGTGAAGGATTGTGGTATGTGTTTTTATTTGATTTCTACCTAATTTCTAGATTTACATTCTGGTCTTAGATATTTTCATAATCTCCTTTTGTATCCGTCTTGTAAGAACCCGTATTTAGTGTCGCTCTAGGAAATACTGGGTGGACGATCTCATTACCTTTAATTTTTTTTTATTTGTTTACTCTGGATTAATTTGAATTTTCGAAAACGTGTCGTTTCCTTTGATATTTATTCCACTTTTCTGTTGGAAGTCTTACCCTCTTTTATTAACGTTCGTTTCGTTGACTGTTTCCTAATTAGAGGTTTTATGTGTTCGTCGAGTAAGTCGAGTTGTAGTCTTATTATTTGGTGGGTTAGTTTTTCACCCGTCTACTGGATTTGTCTGTATAGAGGTTTTTTGTTTATGTCTACCGATTATTTGTGTATTTTCTACGAGTCGTAGTGAGTAATAATCTCTTTACACTTAGTTTTGATGTTACTACCATAGTAGAATGTGGTCAGTCTTACCGGTGGTAGTTTTTTAGATGTTTGTTATTTACGAACCCTCCCTCACCTATTTCCCTTGGGAGAACGTGACAACCGCCCTTACGTTTAACTATGTCGGTGACACCTTTCTTCATACCTTTAAGGAATTTTGTGATCCTTATTTTGATAGTGTTCTGGGTTGTTAGGGTGATGACCCTTATATGTGACTCCTTTGGTTTTAACTTTCTTCGTGTATTTGGGGTCACAAGTAGTGTCGTGATAAATGTCAACGATCCTATACCTTCGTTCGATCTAAAAGTAGTCGTCTACTTACCAATTTCTTAAACACCATGTATATATGTTACCTTATAATGAGTCGGTATTTTCCTTTGTGTGAACTGGGTCAAGATTATTCCACCTATTTGGAGCTCGGATAATATGTTTGACTTCATTCAGTCTTTCTCATTTCGTTTATAATATGCTATTGCGTATATACACCTTAGATGTTTCTATCATGACTACTTGGGTAGACGTCCCGTCGTTACCTCTACGTCTCAGTCTCTAGTCTGAACACCTGTGTCGTCCCCTTCTCTCCCACTCTGTTTATCTCATCGTGACCTTGTATATGTATAGGTACACACTTTAATCTATCGGTCACCTTTGAACGACATACTATGTCCTTCGAGTTTGGGTCACAAGGCATTGTTGGATCTCGTCACCTTACACCGCCCTCCCTATAAGGTCTCCCTCCCCTGTATACGTATGGATACCGACTAAGTACAACTACTTACCGTCTTTGGTTGTGTTATAACATTTCGTTAATAGAAGGGTAATTTTTGTTTATTTATTTTTTTTAAAATTCTGTGTGTTGTATTTTACGTAAGAACGTTGTCACAATATTACACACAAGAATTACGATGAGAATCCTAGGTCGTTCTAACACTTTACGAAAAAGACCTAGTCGTCTCTGTTTACGTAAGTTGTGTCGGGATCTTGTAATAAACGACTTCGAATTATGAGAATCTTTTTCATATATGTATAACAAAGGGAGAAGGGGCTTTGAACAGTGCAGAAATCTTAACGTACCCCTTCTTAAACGATTTACATCTGAGAAGACACCTCTGAAACTAAGTCAGATCTCATCTGTCTCCTAGACCTAAAAATTGTTCCTGGGGGTCGACTAACGAATACCGTCTGACTAACTTTTTGTGTCTTTGTTTGTTTCTTTTACATATAACGACAAATAATTTTATTGAGTAGGAGGTAGATAGTCAAGTCAAGTCAGTGAGTCAGCACAGACTGAGAAACGATGGGGTACCTGACGTCGTACGGTCTTGAGAGACAGGTAGTGGTTGAGGGTCTCAAATGAGTTAGAGTACACGTAACTCAGCCACTTGGTAGGTTGGTAGAGTAGGAGACAACAGGGGAAGAGGAGATCGAAAGTTAGAAAGGGTCGTAGTCCCAGAAAAGTTTACTCAGCCGAGAAGCGTAGTCCACCGGTTTCATAACCTCAAAGTCGAAGTTGTAGTCAGGAAGGTTACTTGTAAGTCCTTAGTAAAGGAAATCCTACTACCAACTTAGAGGAACGTCCGTTCCCTTATAGTTCTCAGAAGAGGTTGTGGTATCAAGTTTTCGTAATTAAGAAACCACGAGTCGAAAGAATTATCATGTTGAGAGTTTAGATATGTACTGATGACCTTTTTGGTATTGGGACTGTTCTGACTGGTAACAATTGTTTCATCAGAGACGAAAAATTATACGATAGCTCCAACCAGTATTGAAAAGAAGGTTTCTCATGCATAGAAAAGTAAAGTACCGACGTCAGTGGTAGACGTCACTAAAACCTCTGGTTTTTTTATTTCAGTCGGTGTCAAAGGTGACAAAGGGGTAGATAAAGGGTACTTCACTACCCTGGTCTACGGTACTAGAAGCAAAAGACTTACAACTAGAAATTCGGTTGAAAAAGTGAGAGGAGAAAGTGCAAGTAGTTCTCCGAGAAATCAAGAAGTGAAAGACGGTATTCCCACCACAGTAGACGTATAGACTCCAATAACTATAAAGAGGGTCTTTAGATCTAAGATCGAACACGAGGTAGGTCAGGTCGTAAAGAGTACCACATGAGACGTATCTTCAATTTATTCGTCCCACTGTTATATGTCGGAACTGCATGAGGAAAAGGATAAACCTTGGTCAGACAACACGGTACAGGTCAAGATTGACAACGAAGGACTGGACGTATGTCAAAAGAGTCCTCCGTCCAGTCCACCAGACCATAAGGGCAGAGAAAGTCTTAAAAGGTGTCGAATAACACTAGGTGTGACAGTTTCCCAAACCGTATCGGTTATTTCGTCTTTATCTACAAAAAGACCTTACGAGAACGAAAAAGCTACTAGGTTACCTACAACCGTTAAACTAGAGACCAAGGAGACGGAAAAGATTTTGGTCGAACTTGTAGACCTTCAAGTGCCAAGTGTATAACGATTTCGAACCGAACCTCTTAAAGCTCGTAATAAAACGATCGCACACTCACGTTGACACGTCATCAAACTCTTAGAAACCGTAACAAAAAGAATCCCTAATCTTACTTTTGACTGGAAAACGTCCAGACACCGGTGACGACTCAAAAGGTTTAAACGACCTATGACTCACGTCGTGAAAGTGTCGTAGGAGAAAATCCTAAACTTTATCGAATCGACCTTAAGGTAGTTAAGGTGATCGAAACAAGTATTACTACGGAGGATTCCGGGTGAACTCAAGTGTAAGGTCCTATAGACCGAGATCCACTCACTAGTTTGATAGCACTAATAGACCCAGTATTTCTAGAAAAAACATGTCAAGAAGACACATAAGGACGGTGGAGAAGAAGTATAGAAGACGAAGACAATCCAGGTATGGTAAAGACGGGAAACAACTCCGGTAGAAACGTACTTTACAAGGTAACCATAGAGACTAAAAGAACTGCTCTAGAGATTAGAAAGAGTAAGATTACAAAAGGAGATAAAGAAACGTGACTAGTGACTCCTTCCGAAACAATAGAGAGGAACGATAAAAAACCTTGAGACGTAAGTCTACGAATATAGAAAGGAAAAGAGGAAACGAAGAGAAGAAAAGTGTCGATAAACATTTCGGATGGGTCTGTCGGTAAAACGAAAAGACGTAAAGAAAAAGAACCCTTACCAGAACTAGGGACAGAGGATATGTTACAGTACTTGGAGGTAGGTGTCAAGTGGTCCGTACGACAGACAGTCTAGATCAGGGAATTGAGATAAAGAGTGAAGGTGACATATTAGTATTCCCTAAACTAAATCCAGTATGGACTTGCCAGATCACCAAAAGGGGTGAAAGAAGTCAAATTCAGAATTAAACCATTATTCCTCAAGTACTAGACTCGGTGTCAGTCGAGGGCCAGAACAAACACGACTGACATATCTCGAAGAGGTAGAAACCGACGTTCCTTATATTAGTTAGACTAAAGTCACAACTGGTAGACCACTACAGGTGCACATCTCAGAAGAGAACACAAAAACCTTCTTCCACAAAAGATGCTGGTCACCCAAGAGAACCGTCTTGAGATAATGGGAAACGGGACGAAGTAAGACATGAGGATCCAGTTTAAACGGACAATGAGGTCCACAAAGAACTGAAGGATGAAAACGTAAGGTCAGGGGATGTTACTTTTCCTGTAGAAAAAACCCACAATCAAGATTTTCCAGAACATCCAGAAGTATCTTGTCAAGTTGAAGTCGAAGAGTCGTAATGACCAGTCCCGTATCCGAACCTGATGACACTATAACTTTCCAAACGAAACCTTTGTTTGTCTCTAGTAAGACAGTAAAAACTCAGACGCAGGTTCATGACGTAAAACCTGGGAAAACAACTGATAATACCGATGAGGAAGATTCCCTAAGAACGGGTGTTATCATCTATATTACCAGTAGACTCAATTTAAGTGGGTAAGGTCAGGTATTCAAGTGACTAAGGATCTTACAGCTGTAAATGAGAAAATGGTAGAGGACAAACTGGTGAAGACTAAACAGAACTAAGTACCTGGATTGTAAGGTCCAAGGATACGTTATAAAGAGAAATGTCGTAACCTGGAACGAAGATAGGGGTCAGTGTAGGTGGCGGACGATAACAAAAACGAAACCGAGGTAAGGAAGTAAGAAAGACCTCAATAAAGAGGTGACTAGAGGTCTTCGTATAACCCGTGAATGGCTGGACCCCACAAGGAGAAATTCATAGGATAGTAAAACGGAAAAGTATGACAAGTAACACAGGAGTTCCGTTCTTAAGACTTCACCAAACGGTAAGGGAAGAGATCACCTGGTGTAAAACAGTCTTGAGAGGTGTACTGACCAGGAAGAACCCACCGGGGTGTGTCGTACCGAGTATCAAAGTGACTCAATCTCTTCCGACACCGGGTACACTAATCTAACCAATGAAAAGACAATGGGACCAAAAGTCAGACAGGAGGTAGATACGACCCTTCGTTTAGTAATTATAATAGAAGAAAGTGTATAATAACTCATCGCCCGCGAAAGAAGTGAGAACTTTCAGTCCTGTAAACACCCAAGACTATCCGACACGACAGTGGAACTAAGACGGAGTCAGGAGTTTTGAAGTGTGGGTGTCACTCTCGGTCCTCGGTCTCCCTACGGTGACACTCACTGGAGAGAAGTCCAGGACCGTCGGACCTGTGTAAATGGTCAGGGAACACTTCTTATGTTTTCCTATTAAGATCTTTGTTTCGAAATCTTTTTAACAGGTGGGGCTTCTCCAAGGTCTTTATTGATTGGTTTCCATTTATTAATTGGATACCATCTACAAGTTGGACTTACAAAACAAACATTATGTCTACTTTTAAAGTCTATAACTCGTATTCAGACAGAAAAATAAAAATATCTATTTTTATTGAAAAGATAAATAATTTGAAAGTTGAACGAAGAAAATCATTATAAACGGTCACTATTTATAGACCCAAAATTTGTCTTCTCTACAAATATGATCGTATTGTAATCATAATTTGTTGCTTTACCCTCTTAACTTCGATAATCTTCGGATACTTGTCAATTTTGTTTTGTGACGTCCAAATGTTTTATACATGTTAAGTAAATGTAAAAAATATTATTTTCATTTGTATGTTTCAGGATATACTATATCTTTTAATTTCTCATCTTCTTTTATATGGTTTTACATTCACTATCCAAAGACTAAGACTTTAATACCCATTAAATTAGAAAATAGGAAAAATAAAACATAAAATTTAAAAAAACTTGTACTATCACAATATAAATATTATTAAAAATTTTAAAACAAAGTTTTTAGTGAACGAAAAGGACTTTGTAATGATTCCTATCACAAAAACGTTCGAATGATAAATTAAGGAAGAAAAAATTATATTTAAATAAATAAAATTAACCTCCGATTAATGAAATGTTATAACATAACCAAAACGATATGTAACTGTACTTAGACGGTGTCCACATATACACAAGGGGTAGGACTTGGGGAGAGGGTGGAGGGAGGGGTATGGTAGGGAGACCCAGTAAGGTCACGTGGAACATTTAAAACAGACTATAAACATGTAGTTACAATGGTTATTTAAATATGTGGTTTTTGGGTTTTTAGTCGATGTCTTTCAAGTCTCACTTTCCGTACAAACTAATCTACTGTAATTATTATACGACAGTTAAGATATAAGTATATAGAAGGTTGAGTAAACCTTTAAAAATCGAAGTCTACTTATGCTAAGTTAGAAACTACACTTTTCTTTGACCCTTGTCATAAACCTTCTTTATTAAATTGTTTCCGTAATTCCTCTTTCCAATACGTAGTTTAGTGGAGTGTATATTCACTAAAAAATTTTAAGTTTCGATAAGTGAAAGTTTCATTTTCACGATAAAAAGTTGAATCAACAGATCATTTTTACACACCAAATTGTGTTCCGTAACCCAAGATACCGTCCTTAAAGGTGGTCTCCTCACTCCACTGGTATCTATTGTACCCAAAGGAGTTTTCAATGTACACTTAAATTAATACGAGGGAAATTGTGGAGTAGTCAAGTCAATTCAGCGAGTCAACACGGGCTGAAAAACGCTGGGGTACTTAGCGTCGTACGGTCCGGAGGGACAGGTAGTGGTTGAGGACCTCAAGTGAGTCTGAGTGCAGGTAGCTCAGTAACTACGGTAGGTCGGTAGAGTAGGAGCCAGCAGAGGAAGAGGAGTACGGGGGTTAGGGAGGGTCGTAGTCTCAGAAAAGGTTAGTCAGTTGAGAGGCGTACTCCACCGGTTTCATGACCTCGAAGTCGAAATCGTAGTAAGGAAGGTTTCTTTAGGGTCCCGACTAGAGGAAGTCTTACCTGACCAACCTAGGGGAACATCAGGTTCCCTGAGAGTTCTCAGAAGAGGTTGTGGTGTGAAGTTTTCGTAGTTAAGAAGGCGCGAGTCGGAAGAAGTGTCAGGTTGAGAGTGTAGGTATGTACTGATACCTTTTTGGTATCGGAACTAATCTACCTGGAATCAGTCGTTTCATTACAGAGACGAAGGCTTATATGATAGATCCAACCAGTATTGAAAAGAAGGTTCCTCGTTCGCAGAAAATTAAAGTACTGACGTTAGTGGTAGACGTCACTAAAACCTCGGGTCTTTTTATTTCAGACTGTGACAAAGATGACAAAGGGGCAGATAAAGGGTACCTCACTACCCTGACCTACGGTACTAGAAGCAAAAGACTTACAACTCGAAACTCGGTTGAAAAGTGAGAGGAGAAAGTGAAAGTAGTTCTTCGAAAAGTGAAGGAGAAGTGAAAGACGGTATTCCCACCACAGTAGACGTATAGACTCCAATAACTCTAAAGAGGGCCGTTAGAACTAAGGTCGAACACAAAGAAGGTCAGGTCGCAAAGAGTACTACATGAGACGTATCTTCAATTTATTCGTCCTCCTGTTATATGTCGGAACTGTATGAGGAAAAGGATAAACCTTGGTCAGACAACAAGACACAGGTCAAGATTGACAACGAAGGACTAGACGTATGTCTAAAGAGTTCTCCGTCCAGTCCACCAGACCATAAGGGTAGGAAGTCTTAACAGGTGTCAAATAACACTAGGTGTGTCAGTTTCCGAAACTGTATCAGTTATTTCGCCTTTATCTACAAAAAGACCTTGAGAACGAAAAAGGTACTAGGTCGCCTACAACCGTTAAACTAGAGACCAAGGAGACGGAAAAGATTTTGGTCGAACTTGTAGTCCCTCAAGTCCAAGTGCATAACGACTTCGGACCGAACCTCTTAAAACTCGTAATGATATGATCGCACACTCTACTCACGTTAACACGTCATCAAACTCGTAAGAAACCGTAACGGAAAGAAACCCTAACCTTACTTTTGATTAGAAAAGGTCAGGACACCGGTGACGACCCAAAAGGTTTAAACGACCATATAACTCACGTCGTGAAAGTGTCGTAGTAGAAAGTCCTAAACTTTGTCGAGTTGACCTTAAGGTAGTGGAGGTGATCGAAACAAGGTTCGTTACCAAAGGGTCCGGGTGAACTGAAGTGTAAGGTCCTACACACCGAGATCAACTCACTAGTGTGGTAGTACTAATAGACCCAGTACTTCTAGAAAAAACATGTCAAGAAGACACATAAGAATGGTGGAGAAGAATTATAGAAGACGAAGACAATGCAGGTCTGTTAAAGACAGGAAATAGCTCGGGTAGAAACGTACTTTACAAGGGATCCATCGAGATTAAAAGAACTTCTCTAGAGATCAGAAAGGGTAAGACAAGAAAGGGAGATAAAGAAACGTAACTAGCGACTTCTTCCGAAAGAATAGGGAAGAACGATCAGAGACCTTGAGACGTAAGTCTACGAATATAGAAAGGACAAGAGGAAACGAAAAGTGGAGAGAAGAAAAGTGTCGATAAACATTCCGGAGGGGTCTGTCGGTAAAACGAAAAAACGTAAAGAAAAGGTATTCCTACCAGAATTAGGGACAGAGGACATGTTACAGTGCTTGGAGTAAGGTATCAAGTAGTCCGTAAGATAGATAGTCTAGATCCGGGAATTTAGATAAAGAGTGAAGGTGACATATTAGTAATCCCTAAACTAAATCCAGTATGGAATTACCAGATCGCCAAAAGGGATGAAAGAAGTTAAACTCAGACTTAAACCATTATTCCTCAAGTACTAAACTCGGTGTCAGTCGAGGACCAGAACAAAAACAACTGACATATCTCGAAGAGGTTAAAACCGATGTTTCTTATATAGTTAGACTAAAACCACAACTGGTAGACCACTGCAGGTACACATCTCAGAAGAGAACACAACAACCTTCTCCCACAAACGATACTGGTCACGCAAAAGAACCGTTTTGAGATAATCAGAAACGGGACGAAGTAAGGCGTAAGGTTCCGGTTTAAACGGACAATGAGGTCCACAAAGAACTGAAGGATGAAAACGTAAGGTCAGGGGATATTACTTTTCCTGTCGAAAAAACCCACAATCAAGATTCTCCAGAACATCCAGAAGTATTTTGGAAAGTTGAAGTCGAAGAAGTCGTAATGACCAACCCCGTATCTGAACCTAATGACACTATAACTTACCAAACGGAACCTTTGCTTGTCTCTAGTAAGACAGTAAAAACTCTAACGTAGGTTCATGACGTAANGGACAAGAGGAAACGAAAAGTGGAGAGAAGAAAAGTGTCGATAAACATTCCGGAGGGGTCTGTCGGTAAAACGAAAAAACGTAAAGAAAAGGTATTCCTACCAGAATTAGGGACAGAGGACATGTTACAGTGCTTGGAGTAAGGTATCAAGTAGTCCGTAAGATAGATAGTCTAGATCCGGGAATTTAGATAAAGAGTGAAGGTGACATATTAGTAATCCCTAAACTAAATCCAGTATGGAATTACCAGATCGCCAAAAGGGATGAAAGAAGTTAAACTCAGACTTAAACCATTATTCCTCAAGTACTAAACTCGGTGTCAGTCGAGGACCAGAACAAAAACAACTGACATATCTCGAAGAGGTTAAAACCGATGTTTCTTATATAGTTAGACTAAAACCACAACTGGTAGACCACTACAGGTACACATCTCAGAAGAGAACACAACAACCTTCTCCCACAAACGATACTGGTCACGCAAAAGAACCGTTTTGAGATAATCAGAAACGGGACGAAGTAAGGCGTAAGGTTCCGGTTTAAACGGACAATGAGGTCCACAAAGAACTGAAGGATGAAAACACAAGGTCAGGGGATATTACTTTTCCTGTCGAAAAAACCCACAATCAAGATTCTCCAGAACATCCAGAAGTATTTTGGAAAGTTGAAGTCGAAGAAGTCGTAATGACCAACCCCGTATCTGAACCTAATGACACTATAACTTACCAAACGGAACCTTTGCTTGTCTCTAGTAAGACAGTAAAAACTCTAACGTAGGTTCATGACGTAAACCTGAGAAAACAACCGGTACTACCGATGAGGTAAAGAAGACTCCCTAAGGACGGACGTCATCATCTATATTACCAGTAGACTCAATTTAAGTGGGTAAGGTCAGGTAAAATCAAACGACTAAGGATCTTACAGCTGCAAGTGAGAACGGCAGAGGACAAACTGGTGAAGGTCAAACGGAACTAAGTGCCTGGACTGTAAGGTCCAAGGATACGTTATAACGGGAAATGTCGTAGCCTGGAACGAAGATAGGGGTCAGTGTAGGTGTTGACCCATAACAAAAATGAAACCGAGGTAGGGAAGTAAGAAAGACCTCAATAAAGAGGTGACTAGAGGTCATCGTATAACCCGTGGATGACTGGACCCCTCAAGGAGAAAGTCATAGGATAGTAAAACGNGGCAGAGGACAAACTGGTGAAGGTCAAACGGAACTAAGTGCCTGGACTGTAAGGTCCAAGGATACGTTATAACGGGAAATGTCGTAGCCTGGAACGAAGATAGGGGTCAGTGTAGGTGTTGACCCATAACAAAAATGAAACCGAGGTAGGGAAGTAAGAAAGACCTCAATAAAGAGGTGACTAGAGGTCATCGTATAACCCGTGGATGACTGGACCCCTCAAGGAGAAAGTCATAGGATAGTAAAACGGAAAAGTATGACAAGTACTTCAAGAGTTCCGTTCTGATGACTTCACCAAACGGTTAAGGAAGAGGTCACCTGGTGTAAGACAGTCTGGAGAGGTGGTACTGGGTGGACAGAACCCAACGGGACACCCGTACCGAACCAAAGTAACTCAATCTGTTCCGACACCACGATCACACTAATCTAACTGATCAAAAGACGCTCATACCAAAGTCACACAGACGGGAGACTACGGGAGAACGTTGTGGATGGTAGAATGAACTCAAAGAGAATGGAACCTGCACACCATAGAGAAGTGTCGACGAGGTCGTTTCACGTCGGGGACGAGGAATGGAACCTGCTCCCCATAGGAATGGCCCGGGAAGAACTGGAAGTTGCACCCTATCGAGGAGATCCGGGAGGATACGGGCGGGTCGGTGGGGAGGAGCCCAACGAGGAGGGCGGCGACGGGGACTGGAGCCTGTGTCCCATCGAGGAGAGTCGGCGACGGTGACTGGAACCTGCACTCCATCGAGGAGAGGCGGTGGAGGGGACCGGAGCCTACACCCCATCGAGGAGAGTCGACGGCGGGACCTGGAGCCTGCGTCCCACGGAGGAGGACCGGCGGTGACTGGAGCCTACGCCCCATCGAGGAGAGCCGGCGGTGGGGACTGGAGCCTGAATCCATCAAGGGACCCGTCAAGGACACGGCAGCGTCGGACCGTGAGAATGGGCAACGGGGACTGGAGCCTGCAACCCATTAAGGAGAGCCGGTGTGAATGACACGGGCCAGTGTCGGCGGGCGCGAATCACACGGGCCACTTTATATCTCTCTAATGAAACTTTACAATTTTTGTGTGAGACTTTTGGTATGTACCAGTCCGCTTTAACTTCATTCTAACAGGTCTAAATGAGAGGGTGGTATTTGTTGATTTTGAATCCTTTCTTATACACTTTATGACCAAGAGTCTCCGACTCCAGTCCGTCGTGTACCTGACTAGAGACCTCCTTCCCTTGGTTTACGCCTGTGGGACACTAACGAGGTCTTTCTCTACACTCTCCCTGAACACCAGAGGACCTCGACTCTGTCCATCCGTGGACCCCTGGTTCCTTCAGACACAAAGGAATCTTCTAGACCGTCTTGTCTCTTAATGTCTTCGGTTTCCTCCGTCTCATGAGTAGTCCAGTACGTGTGTTCCCGTAGTGACTTACGTCCCTTTATTTATGAAGACTGAGAGTCCGAGGGTTGGTCGATTCTTCTCGAATACAAGAGTCGTCGGTCTCACTTGTCCGAAGAAGTAAGTGTCTCACACAACGAATCCTCTCGTGTCGAAGTTATGATTCTATTTAATCGGAATCTGATATCCGATACGGTCCCGGTGGATTCTCTTGACTTTCAAATTTTAACTAAAACTAACGAATTCAAGTTTTGACAAAATTTTTCTAAATTTGTTTTTCAAATTTTAACAAAAACAAGAAGTGACGTCTTGTATAAAAATTTTATAGTTACAACAATAACAAGTCAGTGAGTCAGTACAGACTGAGAAACACTTGGGTTTGTCAGAACCCCGAGGTTCTGATTACAGACTAAAAATTATACAACAGTACAAACAGTATCGAAAAGAAGGTTCGATACTTGACGTCGTACGGTCCGAAGGGATAGGAAGTGGTAGAGTCCCTCAAACGAGTTTCAGTATAGGTGACTCAGTCACTGCGGTAGGTTGGTAGAGTAGGAGACAATAGGGGAAGAGGACAGAAGTTAGAAAGGGTCGTAGTCCCAGAAAAGGTTACGTAGTCGAGAAGTGTAGTCCATAAGTTTTATAATCTGGAAGTCGTAGTCAGGAAGGTTACTTATAAGTCCTCACTAAAGGAAATCCTAACTGACCAAATTAGAGGAAGTCAGGTTCCCTGAGAGTTCCCAGAAGAGGTTGGTGTGTCAAGTTTTCGTAGGTAAGAAACTGTGAGTCGGAAGAAATACCATGTTGAAAGTGGAGGTATGTACTGATACCCTTTTTGGTATCCAAACTGATATACCTGGAAACAACCGTTTCATTACAGACTAAAAATTATACGACAGATCCAAACAGTATCGAAAAGAAGGTTCCACGTTCACAGAAAATTAAAGTACCGACGTCAGTGGTAACGTCACTAAAACCTCGGCTTCCTTTAGTTCAGACAGTGACAAAGGTAACGAAGGGGTAGATAAACGGTACTTCATCACCCTTACCTACGGTACTGGAATCAAAAAACTTACAACTCAAAATTCAGTCCAAAAAGTGAGAGGAGAAATTAGAAGTAGTTTTCTGATAAATCAAGGAGAAGTGAAAGACGGTATTCCCACCATAGTGGACGTATAGACTCAATAACTATAAAGAGGACCGTTAGAACTAAGGTCGAATACGAAGTAGGTTGGACCGTAAAGTGCACTACATGAGACGTATCTTAACTTTATTCGTCACACTGTTATATGTCGGAACTGTAAGAGGAAAGGGACAGATCCTGGTCAGACAACAAGGTACAGACTAAAATTGACGACGAAGAACTGGACGTATGTCCAAAGAGTCCTCCGTTCATTCCACTAGACCATAAGGGTAGAGAAATTCTTAAAAGGTCAAACAACACTAGGTGTGTCAGTTTGCGAAATCGTATCAGTTACTCCGTCTTCATCTACAAGAATACGTTAAGAGAACGAAACGGATACTGGGTTGTCTGTAACTGTTAAACTAGAGACCAAGGACACGGAAAAGATTTAGGTCGAACTTGTAGACCTTCAAGTACCAAGTGTATCTCAACATCGGATCGAACCATTTAAAAATCGTAATGAAACGATCGTACACTTTATTCATGTTAACACGTCATCAAACTTGTAAGAAACCGTGACGGAAAGAAACCCTAACCTTACTTTAAACTAGGTCAGGACACCGGTGACGACTCAAAAGGTTTAAACGACCGTATAACTCAATTAGTTTGACTACGACACGTAGTCAAAGTGTCGTAGTAGAAAATCCTAAACTTTATCGAGTTGACCTTAAGGTAGTGGAGGTGATCAAAACAAGTATCACTACGAAGGATTCCGGGTGAACTGAAGTGTGAGGTTCTACAGACCGAGATCCATTCACTAGTGTTGTAGGACCATCCTTGTCTCTTTGTAAATCGTATCTTTACCATAGTACTTATTAAAAACCGTAGTTTTTCCATTTTCTATATGTTTCATTGTCTTTTATTCTCGGTATCGGTTCTTTTTTTAACTAAATATTTTTGCTTGACACTTTACGGGTCTACTACCTTAATCGACACACTTGGACATTAAGATAAAGTGTGTAAGTTCTTCCATCTCCTTTGTACAAGTTCTCTTGGAGGAGTTTTTACATTTTTGTGGATATATTTTGAAGATCTCTCCTTTTCTTGTTATACTCTCTACTGTCATATGAACAAGAGTTTATATACATTAACCTCAAGGGTCTCCTCTCCTCTCTCTACTTCCCCCTCGTCTTTATTCCTGTCTAGCGGAAGGTTTAAATTACTTTTGATATTTTGATACTCAGATTCTTCAAGTTTTATGATTCATCTTCTTTGTACCTTTTTTTGATAGAGTCCCTTGTAGTATTGATTTATCGGAGTTTAACACTAATTTTCTTTTTGAATTTTCGGAAGTCACTTTTGTCTTTTTATCCATTTCTTCTCGTTTCTCACCGTCGTGAAAGGAAACCTTTGTTACATTCAGTCTTAGTCGTCGTGTCTCAGGAAATCAAATCAAATCAAGTCAAGTCAGTGAGTCAGCACAGCTGAGAAACACTGGGGTACTTAACGTCGTGCGGTCCGGAGGGACAGGTAGTGGTTGAGGGCCTCAAGTGAGTCTAAGTGTAGGTAGCTCAGTCACTACGGTAGGTCGGTAGAGTAGGAGTCAGCACGGGAAGAAGAATACGGGGGTTAGGGAGGGTCGTAGTCTCAGAAAAGGTTAGTCAGTTGAGAAGCGTACTCCACCGGTTTCATGACCTCAAAGTCGAAATCGTAGTAAGGAAGGTTTCTTTGGGGTCCCGACTAGAGGAAGTCTTACCTGACCAACCTAGAGGAACGTCAGGTTCCCTGAGAGTTCTCAGAAGAGGTTGTGGTGTGAAGTTTTCGTAGTTAAGAAGCCGCAAGTCGGAAGAAGTGTCAGGTTGAGAGTGTAGGTATGTACTGATGACCTTTTTGGTATCGGAACTGATCTGCCTGGAATCAGTCGTTTCATTACAGAGACGAAAACTTATACGATAGATCCAACCAGTATTGAAAAGAAGGTTCCTCATTCGCAGAAAATTAAAGTACCGACGTCAGTGGTAGACGTCACTAAAATCTCGGGNGTAGATAAAGGGTACTTCACTACCCTGGTCTACGGTACTAGAAGCAAAAGACTTACAACTCGAAATTCGGTTGAAAAAGTGAGAGGAGAAAGTGAAAGTAGTTCTCCGAAAAATCAAAGAGAAGTGAAAGACGGTATCCCCACCACAGTAGACGTATAGACTCCAATAACTATAAAGAGGGCCGTTAGAACTAAGGTCGAACACAAAGAAGGTCAGGTCGCAAAGAGTACTACATGAGACTTATATTAAATTTATTTCAAGACCTTTGTTTTTTCGCCAGTTTGATCTTAAAATAAAATCGTTTTTATAGAAATCTTTTACTCACGGGGGTTTGAGTGAAAAGACCCACACATTTTTCACTCGTTTAAACAGTGTTCATCTATATTTGATATCATTTAATTTAGTAATTTTCTTCAGAAAGTCCTTTGTCGTGAACCGTTTACCTTGGTTTTTCATAACGACTTCTTCGTTTTTCGTAACGACTTATTTTGATTTCCAGGTTTGATTACCTCTCTGTAGATCCTCTGTTTTGATCTGAATGTCTGATCAATTCTTGTCTGAACAACGGTTCCCCCTCCTCCCTACCCCCTCCCAACCTAAACCTCAAACCCTAATTGTCTACGTTTGATAATGTGTGACCTACCTATTTGTTGTTCCAGGATGAGAATATCGTGTCTCTTGATTCGAGTTATAAGACGTTATTTGAAATTACCCTTTCTTATACGTATATACATTTATATATATACATACATACATACATACATATGTGTTGACTCAGTGAAACGACGTGTCTTCTTTAATTGTGTTGTAAAATTTAGTTATCATGAAGTTATTTTAAAAAAATTTATTTATTTTTCTCTCTTCTTTTTTGATTACCTCTCTATATGACACATGTACTTGGTTTTCTTAGTTATAACAATTCTACAATTAAAAGGGGTGTGAAAAATTATTCATGTAGTCCTAGAGTCAACTTTAATATTGTCTAAAAATTAATTTTTAACTATTAGGTTAAGATTTTAAATGTGTTTATACGTTCAGATCTTATATACTTTTTTGGAAATTTATTTCTTGTTTAATAACTTGTATGAGACACTAAAGTTCCGAATATTCGTATGCTCCTAGTTCTGTCACACTACAACCACATTCTTCTTTATTCTAGTCACCTTGTCTTCTCTCTGTTCTTTATCTGGATTTATTCAAGTAAACATAGTAAAAAAAAATCTAAGGCGTATTCACTATGGTATACTATAAACAGAAAGAGACAGACTTAAGTGAATCATACTATTAGAGGTCCAGGTAGGTACAACGACGTTTACCGTAATAAAGTGAGAAAATACCGACTTATTATAAGGTAACATAACTATGTATATACATGGTATAGAAGAAATAGGTAAGTGGACAGCTACCTGTGTCTAACGAAGGAACAGAACGGACAACATTTATTACGGCGACGTTTGTGACTCCACGTGTATAGAAAAACTTAATATCAATGGTTTCCCCTTCCCTCTCTCTATTTAATCCTCAAACCCTAGCTTTATATGTATGATGATATATATTTTATCTATTGGTTGTTCTTGGATGACATATAATGTCCCTTGATACGAGTTATAGAATGTTATTGGATATTACCTTTTCCATATTTTCTCCTATATATGTAATAAGTATATATATTTGTATACACTGAGTATGTGTATATACATTTAGTGAAACGACATATGGACTTTGATTATGTAATATTTAGTTGTTATAAAGTTGTTTTAAAAGTTTTTTCTTGATTTACATTTTCAAATGTTGATATTGTAAAGATCTTATTATGTACCCCTTTTTTGAAACCCAGAACCCAAATGTTACTAAAGAAATTTTTGTGTGTTTACTGTGTTTATAAGAGTTTCAGTAATCGTTTATGTTTAATTTTAGTGTAACTAATCTGGTGACATACATTTTATGTTATAGATTTTCATAATTTCCGAATGATATGGTTCCTGATCACTCCTGCACCTGATTGACCTTGACAGTATTTAACGACCACCATTGTGTTTTACCATACTTATAAAAACATATATTAAATCCGTAAAACATTTTTCATTTTATAGTGAGTTGAGGATCTTTACTCGTGTACAAGAGTGTTTCTGAAAATACAGAAACAAACCTTATCGGGGGTTTTCTTGGTTGAGTGTACAGAGAGTTGATCACTTATCTTTTCGCTTGACATCGAATGGGTGTCTTACCTTAGGGTGACATGTACGTTTCTATACTTCATGGTAATGTATAAAACACTAGACGTATTTTCATAGTTGTATATGTGACCAAATATGAATGTTCCGAAAGAATTCCCTTGTAAATTACGTTTCTACCCGAACTATTTCCTGTCTTTACCATACCTGGATTATCTTCGTCTTCTATAATTCTTCTCCACCGTTCTTATGTGTCTTCTTGACACGTTTTTTCTCGAAGTGCTGGGTCTATCAGTACTACTACACTAGTGAGTAGATCTCGGGCTGTAGGACCTTACACTTCAGTTCACCCGGAATCTTTCGTAGTGATGCTTGTTTCGATCACCTCTGCTACCTTAAGGTCAACTCGACAAAGTTTAGGACTTTCTACTACGACACTTTCACGACGTGAGTTATACGGTCGTTCAAACCTTTTGAGTCGTCACCGGTATCCTGACCTTTTCCAGTCAAAAGTAAGGTTAAGGTTTCTTTCCGTTACGGTTTCTTTCGAGTTTGATGGTGTGTTAACGTGAGTAGAGTGTACGATCATTTCATTACGAGTTTTAAGAAGTTCGGTCCGAAGTCGTTATGCACTTGGCACTTGAGGGACTACAAGTTCGACCAAAATCTTTTCCGTCTCCTTGGTCTCTAGTTTAACGGTTGTAGGCGACCTAGTACCTTTTTCGTTCTCTCAAGGTCTTTTTGTAGATAAAGACGAAATAACTGATACGGTTTCGGAAACACACCTAGTGTTATTTGACACCTGTTAAGACTTTCTCTACCCTTATGGTCTGGTGGGCTGGACGGAGAACTCTTTAGACATACGTCCAGTCCTTCGTTGTCAATCTTGACCTGTACCTTGTCTGACCAAGGTTCATCCTTTTCCTCATGTAGTTCCGACATATAACAGTGGGACGAATAAATTGAAGATACGTCTCATGTAGTACTCTTTACGACCTGACCTTCTTTGTGTTCGACCTTAGTTCTAACGACCCTCTTTATAGTTATTGGAGTCTATACGTCTACTGTGGTGGGGATACCGTCTTTCACTTCTCCGCGATTTTTCGGAGAACCACTTTCACTGTTACCTCTCACTTTTTCAACCGAATTTCGAGTTGTAAGTCTTTTGTTTCTAGTACCGTAGACCAGGGTAGTGAAGTACCCTTTATCTACCCCGTTGTCATCCTTCTCACAGTCTGAAATGAAAACCCCCGAGGTTTTAGTGACGTCTACCACTGACGTCGGTACTTTAATTTTCTGCGAATGAGGAACCTTCTTTTCAATACTGGTTGGATCTATCATATAAGTTTTCGTCTCTGTAATGAAACGGCTGATTCCAAGCAGATCAGTTCCGATACCAAAAAGGATACCAGTACATACCTACACTCTCAACCTGGCACTTCTTCCGACTTGCGGCTTCTTAACTACGAAAACTTCACACCACAACCTCTTCTGAGAACTCTCAGGGAACCTGACGTTCCTCTAGGTTGGTCAGGTAAGACTTCCTCTAGTAGGGACCCTAAAGAAACCTTCCTTACTACGACTTCGACTCTGAGATCATGAAACCGGTGGAGTACGCTTCTCAACTGAGTAACCTTTTCTAAGACTACGACCCTCCCTAACCCCCGTCCTCCTCTTCCCCTGCTGTCTCCTACTCTACCGACTTACTGTAGTGACTGAGTTACCTGCACTCAGACTCACTTGAGGCCCTCTACCACTACCTGTCCCTCCGGACCGAACGACGCTAAGTACCCCACCGTTTCTCAGCCTGTGCTGACTCGCTGACTTTACTTACTTATGGATGTTCCCCATCCACTTTATAAATATATTGACTTCTTAACTTTTATGTAAAAATTTTTACTGAACGAAATTTATTATTTCAATAATATTTCGTATGAACTCTATACTTGGGTTATGGTTGTTCTGACATAGGTGTAATAGAATAAGTAAAATGACAGATAATTAAGACGGGCGTAAAGATAACGAGGACAATTTCGTTTCTGTAAAAACGGTACGTTGGTCTGTCTGGTTCAGAGAAATAATCCACTCAAAGAATTATTGTTTTCTCCAGTAATCTTACTGACCAAAAAGGTGAAACCATTCGAGTTTGTTAAACATTTGAGACTCTTAATAAAAGTTTTATATACACATCTAACTCTCTGTCTGTATCTAGGTCTGTCTATACGTTCCCTGACTTCATTGACTTTGTTTGAACTTATTTCACTCCTTTTTACTTACTACCTATCTACAGTAAACTGTAAACAAGTTTGAGTATCTTACATGTTGTCGTTTTCACTGGGATTATATTTGATACCTGAAACCTATTATCACTGCACAGACACATCTACGTAGTCAATATTGTTTACATGATAGACCACCTTATAACTATTACACCCCCTCCCGACACGTGTACAACCCCTCCCCATCTACCCTTTTGAGACATGAAGTGTGTTAAAACGACACTTAGATTTCACAGAGATTTTTAATTTCAGAGTTCTTTACGTGTGTATGTGTAGCCATGTTTATATAGAAGTTGTCTTGTCAAATCACCAGAATCGTCTTTTCGACTTAAAAGTATCAATACAAATATCAATAATATTATTAGTTAAACCTTGGGAGATTCTTTGATATCTTAATGCAAAATAATTTATTTGAGAAACATAGTATTAGTAAAAAAATTAAGTATTTTGGGTACGAAAAATTATTCCTTAAACCCTCTCGAGTATTTTTACCTATGTATGAAGTTCTCTATTGATTTTATGTCTATACTACTGAGTCTTTTTATGATACAACTTTAGATACGATTTTATGTTCTCCGTAAGTAGACCGAATAACGGACGTGTCGGGTCTGAGTCCTCTTCCCGTCGTCTGGGGTCTTTCGACCCGGGAAGTCCGGTCGAGAGCCTCTGTCCAGACTCTCCTCTGCACAATGGTCCCCGGTTAATCAGAACCTTATTTAGGGTACGGTTCCTGGTTTTTCCTTCAACATATTTCTCCTTGCTTCATCTACTACTAGAACTTTATGGTAAGGAAGTACTACGGTTTTTTCTGTCCTTGGTTTTTAATCCTTCGTCCTCCACTTAGGTCTTATTCCCCCCTTTACTTAGATTTGTGTTAAGACATGGTCCTCAGCGAAACCCTACTTAGAGTGTCCACGGTCGAAGAACGTCTACATTTGGAGTCGTCTGACCTAATAGTCATCCGAGGAGGTCTCATCCACTTCTAAAAAGTCATAATTGGTTCTGGTGAGACCTGTATGTTTAGTAAATTGAGTCAGAATTTAACTCCCCTTTTACCTTTGTGCAACATACTAAATTAAAAACAAGGAATAGAGGAAAAGTTCACTGTTTTTCGTCTAAACGGTCCGAGATTTATCGTAAATACTCCTCCTTGGAACACATTCCCTGTACTTATTGATTGCTACAAAAGAAATTTTCCTCTACGATTAAAAATATAGATACTGCGTATCTGGCAAAAGTCAAGTCAAGTCAGTGAGTCAGTACAGACCGACACTGGGGTACTTAGTGTCGTGCGGTCCGGAGGGACAGGTAGTGGTCAAGGGTCTCAAATGGGTTTGAGTACAGGTAACTCAGTCACTACGGTAGGTTGGTAGAGTAGGAGACAGTAGGGGAAGAGGAGGACGGGAGTTAGAAAGGGTGTTAGTCCCAGAAAAGTTTGCTCAGTCGAGAGACGTAATCCACCGGTTTCATAACCTCAAAGTCGAAGTTGTAGTCAGGAAGGTTTCTTGTGGGTCCTGACTAGAGGAAATCATACCTGACCAACCTAGAGGAACGTCAGGTTCCCTTATAGTTCTCAGAAGAGGTTGTGGTGTCAAGTTTTCGTAGTTAAGAAACCACGAGTCGAAAGAAATATCAGGTTGAGAGTGTAGGTAGGTACTGATGACCTTTTTGGTATTGGAACTGATTTGACTGGTAAGAACTGTTTCATTACAGAGACGAAAAATTAGACGACAGATCCAACCAGTTTTGAAAAGAAGGTTCCTCATTCGTAGAAAATTAAAGTACCAACGTCAGTGGTAGACGTCACTAAAACCTCGGGTTTTCTTTATTTCAGTCGGTGAAAAAGGTGACTAAGGGGTAGATAAAGGGTACTTCACTACCCTGATCTACGGTACTAGAACATGAGACTTACAACTCGAAATTTGGTTGAAAAAGTGAGAGGAGAAAGTGAAAGTAGTTCTCCGAAAAGTGAAGGAGAAGTGAAAGACGGTATTCCCACCACAGTAGACGCATAGACTCGAATAACTATAAAGAGGGTCGTTAGAACTAAAGTCAAACATGAAGAAGGTCGGGTCGTAAAGAGTACTACATGAGAATTTGTCCTACTGTTATATGTCGGAACTGTAAGAGGAAAAGGACAAACCTCGTCTGATAACAAGGCACAGGTCAAGATTGACGACGAAGGACTGGCCGTATGTCTAAAGAGTTCTCCGTCCAGTCCACCAAACCATAAGGATAGAGAAAGTCTTAACAGGTGTCAAATAACACTAGGTGTGTCAGTTTCCGAAACCGTATCAGTTATTTCGTCTTTATCTACAAAAAGACCTTGGAACAACGAAAAAGTTACTAGGTCGTCTACGACCGTTAAACTAGAGACCAACGAGACGGAAAAGATTTTGGTCGAACTTGTAGACCTTCAAGTAACAAGTGCATAACGACTTCGGACCGAACCTCTTAAAACTCGTAATGAAATAATCACACACTCTACTCACGTTAACACGTCATCAAACTCGTAAGAAACCGTAACGGAAAGAAACCTTAACCTTACTTTTGACTGGAAAAGGTCAGGATACCGGTGACGACTCAAAAGGTTTGAACGACCGTATAACTCACGTCGTGAAAGTGTCGTAGTAGAAGGTCTTAAACTTTATCGAGTTGACCTTGAGGTAGTGGAGGTGATCGAAACAAGTATCTCTACGAAAGATTCCGGGTGAACTGAAGTGTAAGGTCCTACAGACCGAGATCTACTCACTAGTGTGGTTGCACTAATAGACCTAGTACTTCTAGAAAAAACATGTCAAGAAGACACATAAGAACGGTGGAGAAGAATTATAGAAGACGAAGATAATCCAGGTATGGTAAAGACAGGAAACAACTCGGGTAGAAACGTACTTTACAAGGGAACCATAGAGATTGAAAGAACTTCTCTAGAGATCAGAAAGGGTAAGACAAGAACAGGAGATTAAGAAACGTAACTGGTTTCTTTAAACCAGTTACTCCTTTCGAAAGAATAAAGAGGAACGATAAGAAACCTTGAGACGTAAGTTTACCCATATCGAAAGGAAAAGAGGAAACGGAAAGTGAAGTGAAGAAAAGTGTCAATAAACATTCCGGAGGAGTCTACCGGTAAAACGAAAAAACGTAAAGAAAAAGAACCCAGAACTAGAGACAGAGGATATGTCACAGTACTTGGAGACTGGTATCAAGTAGTCCGTGAGACAGATAGTCTAGATCAGGGAATTTAGATAAAGAGTGAAGGTGACATATTAGTATTCCCTAAACTAAATCCAGTATGGACTTACCAGACCACCAATAGGGGTGAAAGAGGGTAAATTCAGACTTAAACCGTTATTCCTCAAGTACTAGACTCGGTGTCAGTCGAGGGTTAGAACAAAAACGACTGACATATCTCGAAGAGATAGAAACCGACGTTTCTTATATTAGTCAGACATAGACACAACCGGTAGACCACTACAGGTACACATCTCGGATGAGAACACGACAACCTTCTCCCACAAACGATACTGGTCACGTAAGAGAACCCTTTTGAGAGAATCGGAAACGGGACGAAGTAAGACATGAGGATCCGGTTTAAACGGACAATGAGGTCCACAAAGAACTGAAGGACGAAAACGTAAGGTCAGGGGATATTACTTTTCCTGTAGAAAAAACCCACAATCAAGATTTTCCAGAACATCAAGAAGTATCTTGGTAAGCCCAAGTCGAAGAAGACACAATGACCAGTCCCGTGTCTGAACCTAATGGTATTATAACTTTCCAAACGGAACCTTTACTTGTCTTTAGTAAGACAGTAAAAACTCTAACGTAGGTTCATCATGTAAAACCTGAGAAAACAACTGGTACTACCGATGAGGTAAAGAAGACTCCCTAAGGACGGACGTCATCATCTATATTACCAGTAGACTCAATTTAAGTAGGTAAGGTCAGGTAAAATCAAACGACTAAGGATCTTACAGTTGCAAGTGAGAACGGTAGAGGACAAACTGGTGAAGGTTAAACAGGACTAAGTACCTGGATTGTAAGGTCCAAGGATACGTTATAACGAGAAGTGTCATAGTCTGGAACGAAGATAGGGGTCAGTGTAGGTGTGGACCCAGAAGAAAAACGAAACCGAGGTAGGGAAGTAAGAAAGACCTCAATAAAGAGGTGACTATAGGTCATCGTATAANAGGACAAACTGGTGAAGGTTAAACAGGATTAAGTACCTGGATTGTAAGGTCCAAGGATACGTTATAACGAGAAGTGTCATAGTCTGGAACGAAGATAGGGGTCAGTGTAGGTGTGGACCCAGAAGAAAAACGAAACCGAGGTAGGGAAGTAAGAGAGACCTCAATAAAGAGGTGACTATAGGTCATCGTATAACCTGAGGAGACTGGACGCCTCGAGTAGAAAGTCTCAGGATAGAAAAACGGAAAAGTACGACAAGTACCCCAAGAGTTCCGTTCTTATGACTTCGCCAAACGGTAAGGGAAGAGGTCCAGACTGGTGTAAGACAGTCTGGAGAGGTTTATCAGAGAAAAGTATGAACAAATTAGGATGTATAAATAGGTCTGATTTTATAAGTTTCACGACCACAAGTTTTTAAAATTATATGATACCAAGTTTTTAGTAGTTAAGAAATTCCGAGCATAGGTTTACGTAGATAAGACCCATAGTTACTGTATTGTGTCTTATCGAAAGATTGGACATTAGTCTACTTTATTTATTTGACATTTATAACACTTCTTCGTATTTAGAATAAGGACTTACGTCCAAAAACTCTGTAAGTATAAAATATTATAAAGATAATCAATTAAATTAAAGAGGAAACTCTTTGACTTAAAGTCTTTTAATACTGAAAGGGACGAGATTAAAAAGACCAAGAGTTAGTGACATCCTTCACGGTCCGTAACTTGATTTGTATACTAATTCATAAGGTTGGGACGAATCCGTTTAGGTCGGTGGTCTAGTAATAATCTCACGTATATTCGGATTTATAAAAGGATTCTAAATTTTTCGTAGTTGTTACTAAGACATGGGACCTACGAAGGTTTAAGGAGGACGGAAAATCTATAGTGGGTGTTTTTCCTTCCACCGACCTCGGAGTGAAGGAGTATATTCACCCTTCAGGACTTAAAAAGGGAAATCCCTTATATAAGTTCTTAATTAGTGAATCATAACAAAACGTACCGATAACATAAAGACGTCGAGTGGAGGGTGAGGTTAAAGGACGGAAGTTCCAAAAAGTCAATGATAACTTTTTACGAGTGGTGTGTCATGTCTGATTTATGAATAAACAATTTATTGTTTAAATGTACATCAACAATCCGAGAATCATCTAGTGTCACCTTGTATTTCACATTCATAGAGACACTAAGTTAAATACGGAGCCACCTTTACCGTAATTTACAGAGAGCAAGTCACCAACGTCCCTTGAGACGTGCACGACACACGAATCAGGGAGCCAGCGCAGACTGATACACACTGGGGCACCTGATATCGGGTGGTCCGAAAAGACAGGTACTCCAAAAGGTTCGTTCTTACCTATTGGGAAACGGTGTCCTATAAAAGGTGATATCCAGTGTCAACCTCATCTATAGGAACCAAGCGTAAAACACTTGATGTATTTAAGTGTTTTTGTAAGTATAACTATTTTGTTTGGAATGTTATCCTTGAGTCTTTTAGCACTTAGAATTTGGACTTGAACCAAAAATATCAACTCTGATGATAACCTTTATGGTAACATTCCCCATTTTTACTATGCTTAAAAAATGTACCCGAAAACAATACTCTTTTTTTTAATAATTCAAGGGACCAAGTATTCGTTAATAAACGAAGATATAACACTCGGTTGAGTGACCTTTTCTGGGACTACGACCCTTTCCATCCTCCTCTTCTCCGACTGTCTCCTAATCTACCAACCTACCGTAGTAGCTGAGTTACTGTACTCAAACTCGTTTGAGGTCCTCTACCACTTCCTCTCTCTTCGGACCTCACGACGTTCGGTAACCCAGTGTTTGTCAGTCTGTACTGACTCACTGACTTGTTGTTGTCGTTGCTATAACATTCCCCCCTTTTATAGGTATTTATTCCATGTCCTTAGAGATACGTTGTTTACAGTAACTTGAAAAGGGAAGTAAAATAGGTAATCTACATTCCAATCAAAATAAAAGACAAAATACAAACAAACAAAATAAAATAACCTGATATTAACTAAATGTTACAATATAATCAAACTTCACACGTGGTGTTACAAGTGTAGTCGTGTTAAATGTTATCGGATCTTACACCTTCTTTGGATTTACATTCCGATCAAAATTTACAAGGTATAGAAAAAGGTACCTTGGACTTATAAGGAGGTACCTTTAGAAGGTAAGTCATGTTTACTCAACGAGAAGGTATACCGGACCTACGGACAATAGACCCAACGTTATGGTTTGTTGTCTAGGAATTATGAATGACCAGATTCGGACTTAAAAATCTTTCTTTAAAACCGAAAAAAGTAACGTTTACTTTTTCGAGGAGTCATCCTCTTTTAGAAAGGTAGAACCAAGTTAGAATTACAACGTGTCCTCCGAGGTTGTCTTCGTCGGGAGAGGGAGGGGTTGGGGAGTGACGTCTTTACGTCTAGGTAGTGAAATATAAGTTTTCATCGGAGGGGAGGAGAGACCTTCTTATTGTCTTCCCTGTTACGAGTCATCTTTCTGCAAGGATGGGGTTTGACTCAGTTAAGACCTTCTTTCTTTTTCTAGAGACAGATCCTGAAAGACCTTTGTCCATAAAGTAGTATCGTCGTTTATACGTTAGTTAAAAAGAAATAAGTCAAACGTTCTTCTAATGTTACCTTTTCTTGGAAATAACTAAAATAAGTTCATTCTCGTTAGACATCTAGGAGTTTTACCTGGACAACAATTATATCTTTCTCTTTAGGATCTATAGAAAAGGGACCTTTTACGTTTTCATTCGGTTCTCACCTCTTCCCTAAGTATCATCTCGAGATTCCTTAACTTTTACTGTAGTTTGTACTTTGTTCGTTTATAAGACTCTTATGTTAGTCTTATAGTATATGTCGGAACCGTTCTTTTTCGGTTCTTTTAAGACTGTTAAATTGGAACAATCTTCCCTTTGGTTAAGATTACTCTTAACACAAAACGGGATTTCAGGAACACGACAAAATACTCAGTTTTATTCTTACTTATAAAGAAAACTTCGGAATCCTCTGAACCAATCTACTCTACGTGATTTAGGTTGAGTTCGTTAAACAAATTCTTTACCAATAGACCATATGGTGAATCTTCTTGAGCATGTTACTAATAATTGTATATCAGACGATTCAACATAGTGTATAATTTTACTTTTTTTAAGATTTTACAGTTATGTCGTTTTGATTAGTTATTTAACTTGATGTGATCAATAATACTGACTCTATGAAAATACTCACCCTGTCTCTAATCTAGTGAGACTTTCACTTTCACAAGCAGAGAGTCAGCATAGACTGCGAAACGTTGGGGTACCTGACATCGAAAGGTCCAAGGAGACAGATACCTTAAGAGGTCCGTTCTTATGATCTCACCTAACGGTAAAGGAAGAGGTTCCCTAGAAGGACTGGGTCCCTAGTTTGGGTCAGAGGATGTAAACGTCCGTCTAACACGTGGCAGACTCGTTGGTCCCTTCGGGACTAACCGATTTCTACGAAAGGAAAAGTAGAAATAAACGCGTGTCCGGTCTCAAAACAAAGACTCGTATCTGATTCCCAGTATTTGAGTTTAAGATCCCTTATAATCAATTGATTGTCTGATGTAACTTAAACTCTTCTATATTGTGTAGACTTCTGTGATTAATTTTTGTCTGTTTTTTGTTCGGTTTTTATAACACGTTAGTTTGACTTGTGGATGGATAGGAAGTTTGTCACCCGTGGAGGTATGGATATCGACACAGACCGAGTCTTTCCGTACTCCACCTATAAACCACACCTGTCAGTCGAAGGTCGACCTCTTGGTGGGTTGTACAACCTCGAAGGAACTTGTCGACATAGAGATTTCTGTACTTAACGTAAAACCAGGTTTCTCTTATTTATTTTATGAAGTTTAACTAAAATTATAAATTACTGTAAGACTTCAGATAAGGCAATAACTTTTTCTATTTTAAACTTATCCACGGTCGTCAGTAGTAGGTTTGGAAGGAACAAACATAACTAAGGGAAGTCCGAGTACAAAACTTGGGGACAGTTACGGATTCATCAAGGTGATTTGATTCCTATTTGCGGTTAATTGGTGAATTTTAAAATTTTTATGACTACTGTCGTACGACTAGTGTCTATATAACCTTTCCGACTAATATCTTCAAATAATGTGTCCGGTACTAAGAATATATTCGGAGAGTTCTCCGGGAAGACTTCCTTGTGACAGGTCCATCTGTCACTTGAACACACCTTCGACACGACCTTTACGGAGATAACCGGAGAACTCTAGGTAAGAGATGGTAGACGTGAAACATGACACAGGACCCTCAGACCGGACACTATCTACTCGGTTTTCAGAGGGAACGAGAGACCAAAGACCAACCTAAGTAGGTTACTTTCTTATGACTTTTCTCTAGTCTCCTACCTCATCGTACTTCAGGACTTTAAACAAAGAAACCTAGGAGAATATTCCCAATGGTACTCACCCAGTGTCAGGAATTGGTTTCTGTGTCGAGGGGAGTTCCCTGGAAGGAAGTTGGTTTCTGTTTCGAGGGGAGTCCCCTGAGAGGAAGAGATGTGTTGAGAGAGTAAGAGACCTGAGGTCACTACCGGGGGAGAGGACCGGGGAACCTTTTATTCTTATTAGTACCAGGGTGGTAATAGTAGGACCTCATCAACAGTAGGGATAACGAAAAGAGTTTTCGACGGGTGGAGAAAATTTTATCAGGAATAATTTACGAACAAGGAGTTAATTACTCGGACTCCAACGGTAGATAAAGGACGACCCTCAGATTGATTATGTACACGTCTCACTCACATAAACCAGGTGTTCGTCCCTCTCTCTTCCGGACTACGACACCTGTTCGGTAAAAGACGTAACGGGACTCATTAGACTCTACATACACATCAACTCCCATGTGTTATGGTTTTCCTTTTTGACGGAATTTTCCCAGGATTATTGAGAAACTTTGAAAATCGATTTAAAATTACTTATCGGAAGATTTTAGTGTGTCACTTCATGTCGAATTTAACTAATGATTCTATCAGATTTACTTTGAATTTCTGTAAGAATTGAGTTTTAATTTAGAAATCAGTTTCTAAATTTGATTTAGAATCAAATTTTAAGAAAAGGTACATATAATATGTTAAATTATTATCTGTTTCTTAATGGTTTCTTCTATCACTCTTACATCCATTTATACCTTTTCTTGGTCAGTGAGGATTTACTTTAGTCAGGACTTATAAGTAACCTTCCTGACTACGACTTCGACTTTGAGGTTATGAAACCGGTGGACTACGTTTCTTGACTGAGTAACCTTTTCTGGGACTGTGAACCTTTCTAACTTCTGTCTTCCTCTTCCCCTACTGTCTCCTACTCTACCAACCTATCGTAGTGGCTAAGTTACCTGTACTCGAATCCGTTCGAGATCATCAACCACTACCTGTCCCTTCGGACTGCACGATGTCAGGTACCCCAGTGTATCTCAACTTGTGTTGACTCGTTTACTTGACTTGACTACCTTTTCTTCTCCTCGAACCCCCCTTTTTCCGATTGTAACTTAATCAACACTTCAATATTAACGATATCAAGAGAATTACTTCTACTAAACCGTTTTGAAGATGGTTTTTGTTTCGGAATTATTTTACGGAAAAACTTCTCAAATATATCCTTAGTTAAATTGAGACAGAGTCAAAACTCAATGATTTCCCTATTTGTCTTTATTATTTTGACATATAAAAGGTGTTTTGTACTTCTGGTACACATAATCCCCTGAGTGTTTCACTTCCAAGAGTACACCGTTGTAGTTTACTAGATTAGGGGTGTTCACCTACGAAACCACCCCACTTCTGATTGTTGCTGGTACCGTCATCCGACTGAACTTCAGTCGAACAACATAGAATCCCCCTAAATGAAGACCTCGTTATAAAGAGACCAACACAAGAAGTGTACACAGCCAAAACGTTAGAAGAAGGCCAACTCGTTGAAGTAGACTAGTGTCTGTATCATTATCGATTCGTCTCAGAAACTAGTGAAGAGGTTACTTGTCTCGCAAAAGAACTGTTGTCGAAGAGTCCATCGTCTCTTTTCTCTACAAACGAACGGTGGCTGAAATACAAAGTAAGTCAAACTTAAGTCTTCTGTTACAGAGTGCATTTGTATGTTATGAATCTTTCGACTTCACTCGAGTTCTTCTACTTTTCCAGGATGGTCCCATTGGTCGACCTAATGAAGTGACGAGTTTTACACCAAAAGTAATACTTACTCAACCGAAGGTCCCTCTTAAAAGTGTTCTTATACTTGAGACTACTGAATTATAATGGTCATTCGTGGTAGATTTATTTCACTGGACACATTTACTTCCGATACTTCGACCCTAGACGACCACTTGTGTACAGTGTCTCCGTCGAGATACATACCAAATACGTACAGACGGACCCTAATGAGTCGGACCTACACCATTCAGTGTGAATACGGACGGTGTTTTTCTATTCCTCTTTTGTAAAATATATAGACGTCGTTTTCATATAAGGGTGCTTTACCACCGTTCAAGAAAGGGTCTCCAAAGACTCACGACCTATCGATACAAAAACCCTTCTCCGATCATATTAGAAGTTAGATATCTGAATTTTTATAAGTGTTGGATTTTAAACTCTCAATACAAAATAAACCACTCTTACAAATCCCGAAGTTTAGGTCTTCCGTCTTTGAGTTCATTGGGACTGTCTTGATGAGTCTCCTCCACTCTCCCCTCACTCCTATACACCAAAACGTTGTTTCCCGTCTATCAGACTTGTAGTTTTCTAATAACATTTACTTCTTCTTCTGGTCTTTAGAGTTCAATTCCTTAAATCGTAAAAGACACACACCCTTCTACACTCTCAGACCCGGCTGACTTTAATAAAGAGACTATACATGGAGTCGAGAGACCCCGGTCCTAGGACACAAAAGTGGAAGACTCAAAGGAGTCTCGAGTGACACCTCTCACCGACGTCAGACTACCGTCGACCTACCGTTAAGAAAGGAAGGGTTTAAAGGAGTCCCGAGTGGTTGAGTGATAGATAACACCGACGTTAACGACTAATGACGATGAAAGAATAAATGACTATACCATCCTTTATTAAAGAGTCTAAGTTCTTATACCCGTACAATATGGACCTCAATGATTTCGGAGTGAGAGACGACAATCGGAAGTAGTATAAAATGATGATCGAATCCCAGATCGTATTATTTCAGTGGGACTGTTACATTTGTAGAATGCGGTGAGAAGACAAATTTCAGAGAGTCTCCAGGACACAAAGAAAGTGTCGTTCTCACTTCGGGAGGGTCACCCAGACCGGGACGGGGTAAGAACGGAGACCAAATCAAGACGTAGCGACGGACGGGGGCGGGGGGTGACGAACGAGTCGTGAGTGGAGGACGGTGTGACCGGGGACAGACAAATGTTGGAATCAAGACCGGAAAGGAGGAGTTCTTCGAGAAGGTCTGTAGACATGACGTAGAAGGTCAACCGAACGTAAGTAAACGTACTGGAGGCGGGACTGGTGAGTCAGACTACTTCGTTTGACAGTGGTAGAGGGTGCAGTGACAGAAGTAGGGGAAACGGGACAGGGTGGGAATAAGACGAAGGTTCCGTGCACAGTGGAAGTTTTTATGATACACTAAATAAGTATATAATAGTAGGTGGAGAGAGGGTGACCCTATATTCATCGTACTCCGTTTCCAGAAACTAGGAAAATAAGTGATCCCGTAGTAACCGTGGGTCTGTTCGTCGATCGAACATCACTCCCCGTCTATTTATAAACAGATTAAAGTTATTGACGTATACTTTTGTTTTTGTTAAGTAAGTTTTACACAATTTTTAGACTTTAGATCTTTATGGAGTCTGTATACTTAAGATGATCCTCTATCATCGTGAATTTCTTAAACGGTGTTCGAAAATTTTACATGATAAACGATAAGTCTCATCACTAGTCGTTTGGTACCGGACCCGGTTCACGCCGATCAGTAGAAAACAAAACAAAACAAAACAAAATTTAGTCTCACAATAACCTTGGGTCGAAGGGGCACAAGTAAATGGAACAGGTTCCGTCGAAGAGTAGATGTTCTCGTCTCAATTCACGAACCCTGTCTTCGAAGACCGTTCTTTTCGGATTTAATAACGGACCGGAAATGAAACGACTGTGACTAAATCTAGTTTCAACGTCCGTATTAAAGGTCGTCAATAGATTTATCTATAAAAGTGAGGACACAGTCCTCACATCTTCCTTAGATTCCGGCTCTCTGACTTCGTAAGAACGGAGACGTGACGTCGACGGACAGGTAGACAGAGAGACTGTATGGAATTCATAAAGTCAAAAGGTACCTGAAGTTGACTTTGACTTTAGACCGTCTAAGATTTCGTTTGCTGGGGAACTTCAGGGTAGACCTAATAAAATAATGAGTCTTATCAGATAAAAGGTAAGATAATAACCTGTAGAAAATCTATAATATTATTGGACCTAATAAATCTCGGACACAGGAGTTACTGGAGAAAGACAAATTTTTCGTCAACGGATCTACAAGAGACTTTCCATAAGTTTGTGATAATATGACATAAATATGAAGTTATTAAAAGAACTTCCTTCTATATTAAAAGGAATTGTAAATTAGGATTACATTTTAATCACGTGGAATATATCGTCGTCATAACAATTGGATTATCGACGTAATATTGATTACTATCTCTTTTCGTCTAATTCTACTGTCTAAATAGTAATACGAAGTGTTTTGTATCCTACGATCATGAAAATTTCCCTACGTAAACCCACGATAAAATTTGTTGTGAATTACCTTATATAAGTTTCTAGAGAATCGTCTTTAATCTCAGTTGGACTTCGTTCAGAGACCTATTAAGTTCTCTTTATAATAGAAAGAAATTAAAGATCTATAAAGTCTACTATAAAATGTATACACTACACACTTACAGACCAATTCTATCTACTAATATACCTACCTATCTATTAATCTATTTACCAATCCATTAATCTATTTATCCATTATCTACTAATATACCTACCTATCCATCTACTACCTACCTACCCATCTACCTATCTATTAATCTATCTACTGTCCATTTATTAATCTATCGACTATCTTCAAATCTACCTACCTATCTGTCCATTAATCTACCTATCTGTCCATTAATCTATTTATCTGTCCATCCTTCCCCGAAGGGAACACCGAGTCGACCATTTCTTAGACGGACGTCACACCCTCTGGGACCAAACTAAGGACCCAGTTCTAGACGACCTCTTCCCTATTCGATGGATGAGGTCATAAGACCGGACCTCTTAAGGTACCTGACATATCAGGTGTCCCACCGTTTCTCAGTCTATACTGAAAGTGAAAGTGTCCATCCCAAACGGACCTCCGACCAGATATATTCCATAGTTTATTTATAATAATAAGAGAAAGACATGGAGGAAAAGAGTGGTTACGTATAGTTTTAACTCTCCTCAGAATCTTTTAAGAATAATTGTCTTACGTAGTCAAGTCAAGTCAAGTCAGTGAGTCAGCACAGGCTGAGAAACGCTGGGGTACTTAGCGTCGTGCGGTCCGGAGGGACAGATAGTGGTTGAGGGCCTCAAGTGAGTCTGAGTGTCGGTAGCTCAGTCACTACGGTAGGTCGGTAGAGTAGGAGACAGCACGGGAAGAGGAGGACGGGAGTTAGGGAGGGTCGTAGTCTCAGAAAAGGTTACTCAGTTGAGAAACGTACTCCACCGGTTTCATAATCTCAAAGTCGANAAAGAGTGGTTACGTATAGTTTTAACTCTCCTCAGAATCTTTTAAGAATAATTGTCTTACGTAGTCAAGTCAAGTCAAGTCAGTGAGTCAGTACAGGTTGAGAAACGCTGGGGTACTTAGCGTCGTGCGGTCCGGAGGGACAGATAGTGGTTGAGGGCCTCAAGTGAGTCTGAGTGTCGGTAGCTCAGTCACTACGGTAGGTCGGTAGAGTAGGAGACAGCAGGGGAAGAGGAGGACGGGAGTTAGGGAGGGTCGTAGTCTCAGAAAAGGTTACTCAGTTGAGAAACGTACTCCACCGGTTTCATAATCTCAAAGTCGAGGTCGTAGTCAGGAAGGTTTCTTGTGGGTCTTGACTAGAGGAAATCCTACCTGACCAACCTAGAGGAACGTCAGGTTCCTTGAGAGTTCTCAGAAGAGGTTGTGGTGTCAAGTTTTCGTAGTTAAGAAACCGCGAGTCGNAAGAAGTCACGAGTCGAAAGAAGTGTCAGGTTGAGAGTGTAGGTATGTACTGGTGACCTTTTTTGGTATCGGAACTGATCTACCTGGAAACAACCGTTTCATTACAGAGACGAAAAATTATACGATAGATCATCGGATGGAATATCCTCCTCTTCTCCCAATCATTAGTCTATACGTTCATTCCCGTAACACGGTTTTTGATAATTCTTAATACCCTATAATATATAATTTAATCCCATATATGCACCTTAGATCTTTTTACCATATCTACAAAAATAAACGTTTTGTCTTTGTCTCTGTGTCTGTATCTCTTATTTGTATGTCTGCGGTTCCTCCCTTTCCCCTCACCCTACTTAATCCTTTGACCCTAACTGTGTATGTATGATAAATGTGACACATATATTATTTGTTGATTACTCTGGGATGACATATCGTTTCCCTTGTCTCCCCTATATACATGTACGTATCGACTAAGTCATCTTTAATTGCGTTACAACATTTTGTTGATATGAGGTTATTTTTAAGTGGAATTTTTTACTTGATACTCTTTTGGGCATAGACGATCTTTTTTTCTTTGAAGAGGGGTCTCAATTCTATGGTACTGTAAGTGTAAAAAATTTTTTTCTTCTTGCTTACTTTTTCTTTTTTGATTTCCCTCTTTATTTCGGGTCGTTCTCTTATCTGTCAGGTCTCCTCGTCCTTCCCCGATATACTTACGGGAAGCGATCCAGACGACATCCTCCCGGTCACTCCTTTCCTGTAATCTCGTCGCCGGACTAAAGTCCACTCCCTCGTCTTATATGTATTTTCAGGCGTTCTCGTAGCGGTCTCCTTCTCTGTAGTTTCCGACTTCGGGACTCGACCCCCTGGATCGGCTGCTCAACTTCCCAGTGACCTCCTAAGGGTACACCGATGTTCCTCCACCTGTCCCTTCGTCGTCACCTCCTACGGGACACTATTTCTTGGATGTACAATAATATCACGTACACACAAGAGTCAGTACAGACTGAGAAACACTGGGGTACCTGACGTGGGGCGGTCCGAGGAGACAGATACCCTAAGAGGTCCGTTCTTATGACCTCACCCATTGATGGAGGATGAGGTTCCCTAGAAGGGTTGGGTCCCTAGTTTGGATGTAGAGGACACCAAGGGTGTGACCGTCGACCCCAAAACAAAACAAAGCAAAACAAAACAAAATGGTGAACTCGGTATACAATAATTGGTTTATATTCAAGGACTTGTGGAATTAGTCAGACCGACGATAATGTTTTATGGTGTCTGATCCACCGAAGTCCTCGTCTGTAAAGAGTGACAACCGACCAGTTATATAGGGTACGTCAACCTGAGACCCTCGGGGAAGACCAAATATTTGTCGGTGAAGGAGTGGGTCGTCTCTCGTCTCTCTCCGGTGTTGTGCAGTCACAGAGAAGCATATTCCTATGACTAGGGTATACACCCGAGACGGGAGTGTTGGATTCGTAAGGAGTTTCGGGAGTAGAGAATTATCGTAGTGAAACCTGGATCCTAAAGATGTATACTCGAACCGTCTCTGTGTGTGTAAGTCAGGTATTATGGTCCGTAAAGATACAGAATGACTTACACACCCGGGACCACTCTTTAGATAGGAACTGCAAAACCTTCTTAGACTTCGTACAGGATGTAGTGTCTGACTTTTGATTTCTAAACCTTCGGTCTTTTCCTTCTACCCTAGGTTGGGGTCGGGGACCTTTCCCGATACACTTCAATGTACACTCCTCGAAGATAGATGACTCCAAACCAACTCCTAAAGAATGATTAAATGATAACAGGTACCCGAAGGGACCACCGAGTCTACCATTTCCTAGACAGACCTTACGTCCTCTGGACCCAAACTAGGAACCCACCCCTTCTAGGGGCCCACCCCTTCTAGGGGATCTCTTCCTTTGTCGATGGATGAGGTCATAAAGAACGAACTTTTTAGGACGCCTGTCTCCTCAGACCACCCGATGTCAGACACCCCAGTGTTTCTCAGTCTGTGTTGACTCGTTGATTGTGAAAGTGAAGTGAAGTGATAACAGGTGTGAAGAGTGGTGATCTTAGGAATGCCGTGTCAGGACGGACCAGAGACTTTATACAATTCCCACTGAAATGTTAAATAGTAGGGTTTACCACGGGTGACTTCACAATTTTCCCTCCGGGATTTTAATGAGGTCCTATTGTGTCTTATTCGGTCCCGACAAGGTCCTTCCGACTGTATGTACCAGTAGGGTGAAATGTACGTCATTAAGTCGGGGTACGAGTGGTCGGGGTCCGTGACCTCAGGGGACTTCGACCCTTGAGTCCCGACTCTCAGGTCCGAACACTCTACGTGGGGAGTCAACACGAGTAGATGGTCCCATGACCTGTGTCTAGATGTTTTGGTTTCGAGGACCCCTGGGACAGAGACAGACGCGGAATCCCTGGGAGTACTAATGGGTGACTTAGACTCTCGGTGAGAGGATTTTCGTGTCCTAAGAAAGTTGGAATGAACGTTTTACAGGAGATCTTAAGTCCGAAAGTCTTTTGTTTTCGGACTTTCTTCTGTATAAAATCCACGGGGTATAGTGTTGAATGGGGGTACCAACAACAACAAGTGAGTGATTCTGTACAGGTTGAGACACTGAGGTACCTGACGTCGTGTGGTCCGGAGGGACAGGAAGTGGTAGAGGGTCTCAAGTTAATTTAAGTACAGGGAACTTAGTCACTACGGTAGGTTGGTAGAGTAGGAGACGTAGGAGAATAGGAAGACGAAAGTTAGAAAGGGTCATAGTCCCAGAAAAGGTTTCACAGTCGACAAGAGTTAAGTGTAGTTCACCGGTTTCATAACCTCGAAGTCGAGGCACTACCCTTCCCCGTTTATTGAAGAAGGGACGTAACAAAGTCCTGTGAATCGAGAGTCTTTAGTGGTTCTCTAGTTCCCGGTCGAAGTGAGGACCGTTTTGACCAACTGTCTCACAAAAGTCTACACCGGTTCACCCGAATGTTTATGAAAATGAAGGACCCTTAGTCAATGGGTGAATTAATGACTACCTCGACCCGTTGAGACCCAGGGAAGTCGTCCCTGTCTCACATGAGTCTTTCCAGTGTCACACTTGTTACCCTCTTCACTGTCCGACAAAGGTGTTCTGTCTCGGAACTTCCCCGAACTAGGGTGGGACGTCTGTATACTGAAGAGAGGGTCACTGGAGGTCAGGTGCACCATCCCTCCCCTGGTCTCGAAAAGATGTCGGGTCCAGGGACGTATACCCTTGTACACTGTTCCCTGTTTATAGAAGGGTCGTACGTGAGAACAAGAGATACTAAACTAAACAGATACCGTCGTTTCGGTTTCATTGAAATCATAAAGGTACTTATCAAGACACGTTTGACATCCGAAATAAGAAGGTCGTTGAAAGTTTTTCGTAGACTCTCTGAACGGACCACCAGGTCACCAACTCTTAGGTGGAATATCACGTCCCCTGTACCCAAGTCAGAGGCCGACATACAGACTCTAGGGTATATGGTGTTGATTCTGGACTGTGTCAGTTTTTATTTATTTATTTATATATATATATACAAAATTTAGATTAAGAGAAAGGATTATACGTCGAGTATCATCCAGAAGTTATTTATAAACAATACGTACGGATATGGTTGTCTGCTTAGTACTGGAAGTAAAATACAGGGATATGTCTCCGGGAATTCACTGAGTGAAATTAAGGATCCAATCTCACCTTAAAAGAATCGGATCTTAGGTTGGGAAAGTGTACACGAGATCGTTTAGAAAGGTGTAGTGCAAGCTGTGAACCGTTGTCGGAGGAGGGAAAGGTTGGTTTCCCAGACTACTCTTAAGCAATACGGTGTAAGGTCAAGTAAAGACTAACAAACCTAACACAACGAAAAGAAGGATGGGGTCGAGCCGGGTGGGACGTTATAAGTCAAGTCTAAAGTGGAAAAAGGGGTATTTAATGTGACTGAACACGTTGAATTAACAATAAAAAGTTTATGACGGAACATATCGACACCTTAAGAAGGTAACAGGTGTAGAAAAGGGACTTTACTTATGCGGACACCTCCGACTCTTTGTGTGGGTGTGAAAAGGATGAGCGAGATTGCGGATCTTCTCGATACTAGACCCGTCTAGTATCGTGGAGTAGGCAGAGAGACACTATTCATTTGTCCTCGGAAGACACAACCCAGTAAAGGACCGACACGAGACGAGAGATTACCGGTGACTTACGGGAAGTGTCGTCAAGTGCGGAGACTTAGGTCGACGTAACTTAGACTGTAGGAGATCTCAATTTGGGGACGGAGGTACGGAGGAAAACGGTTCTTCTCTGTCTGCCGATTAAAAGGTTCCGTCAAGACTCTGTAATAGGAAGAAGTTTTTCTGGCGTATGAATTTAATAGTAATGATAATCGTGTAATTAATTTTAATCGTGTACTAAAATTAGAGTCAAGTTGAAACTTGTAGTGTAATATAAAAGTGTAACCAAATCAAAGTCCTATACCAATACACTGGGTCACACTCTCGTATGTAAAAATGTGAAAACCTCCCGTTGAACGTTACCATACTGTACGACTTTTGACATATTTTAGAACCAATTATTCAAGGTAAAGGTGTATAATTTCTGTTAGTCTTCATGTACGTTTTAAATAAATTCCCATAATAGAACTATGACAAATATTCTGAACTTTCAACTATTGATCGAGATACAGTTCTTTATCACTAACTATTTTAATTTAAGACTACATGTATAATGTACATAATACATATTTGTATATACCAATGACTTTATTCCTGTTTTATTAAAATAGATACATACCTATTCAAAACGATTTTTACCGACCTTTTTTGGTACCTACCGTATGGTGTAAATTTTTGTACGTTTATTCGTTTTACATCTTCAAAGAGATTTTTAAATGGCTTATTTACGACATAAAGAGAGGTACTCTCCCCGATTAACAAAAAGAAAATAAGGTAATGATAGTAGGATATAAATAAAACCAGTCGAACCTAACAAAACCTTTATTTAAATTTTGTATTTTAATGTCATATAATAGTTCTCTTAAACTTTTTCTAGATATGTCAGCTATTTAAATTACTACCAACCGAGACTTCCGAGTCAATTAAGACCCCGTCACCCCCTTTGTGTTCTACTCTGACTGTCTGAAATCACCATTTACCCGAAATCCAGTTTTCTTTCTTTTGCCATGGTTGCAAACTTTTTGCTAGAGATGAACACAGGTGGTCCTTTTCAGGAAAGAAAGGATCTTCGACTATCTAAGACACACGTCATTAGAGGTGTTGACAGACGTGTTAAAATAAACGGAGGAGGTTTACGATGTGTAGGTTTAAACAGTACTCTTAAGGGAAGACACGAGATCTCCAGTGTCTCAATTACTACCTCCGTACCAAATGTCCGTTAAAAGAAGGAGAAAGTTTTTTACTATTTGACAGTATAAAACGAATAATATTTGTTCAAACTTTATTGGTACTTTTTTATTTATAAAATTGTTCCTTTTAATTCCGTTAGTCTCCTCCTATGACTTATTCACAAATGTCTCCGACGTTTGAAATATTGTTGTTATCAATAAAAGTAGTGTCCTAGAAAATAGAACCGATGTACTTTAGGAAAATTTGTTCTTAATTAATTCTAAACGTCACCTACATTATTTGTCGAATCACAATACTATAAGAAATCACGGACCTAGTAAGTAAACAAGGACAGGATGTCTAAAAATGTACATAAATAACTCGACGAGTCACAAGGGTTACGACGTGACTCCAAAGTGTCAAGTCAAGTCAAGTCAACGAGTCAGCACAGGTTGAGAAACGTTGGGGTACCTGACATCGTGTAGTCCGAAGGGACAGGTAGTGGTTGACGGTCTCGGATGAGTTTGAGTATGGGTAGTGTAACCACTACGGTAGGTTGGTAGGGCAGGAGACAACAGGGGAAGAGGAGGGTGGAAGTTAGAAAGGGTCGTAGTCCCAAAAAAGGTTACTCAGTCAAGAAGCGTAGTCCACCGGTTTCATAATCTCAAAGTCGAAGTCGTAGTTAGGAAGGTTACTTATAAGTCCTGACTAAAGGAAATCCTACCTGACCAACCTAGAGGTACGTCAGGTTCCTTGAGAGTTCTCAGAAGAGGTTGTGGTGTCAAGTTTTCGTAGTTAAGAAGTCGCGAGTCGAAAGAAATATCAAGTTGAGAGTGTAGGTATGTACTGATGACCTTTTTGGTATCGGAACTAATCTACCTGGAAACAACTGTTACATTACAGAGACGAAAAATTATACGACAGATCCAACCAGTATCGAAAAGAAGACTCTTCTTTCACAGAAAATTAAAGTACCGACGTCAGTGGTAGACGTCACTAAAACCTTGGGGGGTTTTATTTCCGACAGTGACAAAGGGGTAGATAAAGGGTACTTCACTACCCTGGTCTACGGTACCAGAAGTAAAAGACTTACAACTCGAAATTCGGTTTAAAAAGTCAGAAGAGAAAGTGAAAGTTGTTCTCTGAGATAAAGAACAAGTGAAAGACGGTATTTCCACCACAGTAGAAGTATAGACTCCAATAACTATAAAGAGGGCCGTTAGAACTAAGGTCGAACACGAAGTAGGTCGGACTGTAAAACGAACTACATGAGACGTATATTCAATTTCTTCATCCCACTGTCATAAACTGCATGAGGTAAAGGATAAACCTTGGTCAGACAACAGGGTACTGGTCAAGATTGACAACGAAGGACTAGACGTATGTCTAAAGAGTTCTCCGTCCAGTCCACCAGACCATAAGGGTAGAGAAAGTCTTAAAAGGTGTCAAATAACACTAGGTGTGTCAGTTTCCGAAACCGCATCACTTATTTCGTTTTCGTCTACAAAAAGACTTTGAGAGAACGAAAAAACTACTAGGTGTCACTTGTTAATTGAAGGGTCTACCGCGATCACCACTTCTTGGTCGGACGATTACGTTCTCTGTATTTTCTGCACCTAAAGTAGGGACGTAGCTCTTCTAGGGGATCTCCTCTTTTACCGTAGGGTAAGATCATATGAACGGACCTCTTAGGGTACCTGTCTTCCCGGACCACCCAATGTCAGGTACCTCAGTGTGTCTCAGTCTGTACTCACTCGTGAGTGTGTCCAATTCCTTAATACCTAAGGTTAAACGTAATTTTACAAAAAGTGATATTCGATTGTGGGAACCAAGGATCGTGTGATGTCCCAAAATGTGTCTACCGAAACCTTCTTGATCTTGTCCCGTCTCAAAGGGGTCCAACGGTGACGGGTGGCGCCGGAGACGTCGGTCCCGAAACCTCTGGACTCGACCGTGAGGGTCTCCCCTGAGAAGTCCTGAGTCTCACGACACAGAGGGACAAACAAGGTGTACGACGGGTCATGTATTTAGGGAAGTACGTGTCGGGTCAGGACGGAGCACCATATTATCGATATTAGGTAAGACTGAAGAAGAGCTTGAGTCTCGGTGAAGAACCGTCCGAGGAAGCCTCAGAGAAGAATTTACAGGGAAGAAATTTCCTCGAAGAAACTAAAGTGAGGGGATTCCGTCCAGAGGGGAACATAAAAGACAGATTGGTGGAGGTAGGGCGACAAACGAAGGGAGGGTCGGTGCTGGTGTCGGACGTACGAACAAATAAGGGTCGATGAGTATAGATCAGTAGTGTGGGAAATCTGACATCAGAAGTCTTCCTATCGTTGGTGTAAGGGGAAGTAACAATTTAAGGATGATGGGTCGTGAGACGTTGATAAAAAAACTTACCTTTTTTTTTTTAACGAACCAATTGACACCTATTGGAGGAGGGTGGGGAGAAGGAAAATACGGTAAAACGAAAATCCTTTCTAGACGTAATCAAAGACAAAGGTGTACCTTTCTTTAAGTGGAAATGTCTTGTTTTCCGTCCTTCACTTTCATCGTAAACAGAACGTCCATCGACTCGTCAATGTCTCCGTCACCACGTGTTGGTTCGTCACTCCCACCGGTGCGGTACCACGAAGGGGGTTTGGTGTGAGTCGTGGAGTCGTAGGGTGGAGGTCTTGTGACTTTACACCGATACTCGTAGACGCGAAATAGAATTAAAACACGGAGGTAATCGTTCTCCACAGGATTCCATTGGCGGAGAATTGTGATGTGGTAAAGTCGAACGTTTCCAAAGTACCTCTATTAGATGAAATCCTATCGTTGTCTTTGGACTTAAGTCGAAATTACGTTTAAGGTTTTTCCAATTAATAGAAGAGGTTCCAGTTATAAACTTAAACCCAAACAGACTGTAATTTGGGGTCCGACACAGGTGTGGTTTATTCGAGACCGACTACAGTACTCTAACTTAAAGAATAGACGTCTGAAGTCAGGGTTTACTGTACCACAGGACGTGGGGACCTTCTCTTTTTTTTACCCTCCTCTTACCAACGGTCCGTTGGTGTCGTGGTCCTACAGGACTAACGTCGCACTAGCTGACCTTAGACCGTTCGAAGGTTCCTAATCTCATCGTTCTTATTAATAAAAAGACAGGAGATTAAAGGATAGTCCCAACGGAACTCAAGGTCAGAGTGTACGATTTTAGCATTTGTAATAAAGGTTAAAGTGTAGTAGATTTGACATTAATACAGGAAACCCTATTAAATTTTGAGATACGATGACTAAATTAGATGACTACTTAAATAGGAGTTAATAGTATCGTGGGAGTCTCTCAAAGACAAAATAAAGTGGACACATTTCAGTGTATGGATCTGTTAATTTAATAGATTTATATCCATCATTAAGACTAAACCAAATCATCGTTAAAATGGTAATATTGACCCTTCCCTGAAATAAGCTCCTCGGTCCACCGACTCTTCTATTGTCCGATGGTAGAGTTTTACGGGTAGAACAGACCTAGACCTATGGTCCAAGAAAACATCTCACTTCTCTTTCTTCGTTACTCCTTGATTTCAGTTTTCCATCTTGTCTCTCCCTCTCCGTCACCCTTTCACTTCACTTTGCCAAAAGTCAGAACGTTGTGTAGAGGTTGAGTTACCGGTCTGAAACCTTCCCCAAACAATTGGAGAAGATAAGTATCTACACATACATAATCAGAGAGTCAGCACAAGTTGAGACGCTGGGGTACCTGACATCGGGCGGTCCGAGGAGGTAGGTACCTTAAGAGGTCGTTCTTATAACTTCACCTAATGGTACGGGAGGAGGACCTCTAGAAGGGTTGGGTCCCTAGTTGGGCCTAGAGGGAATAGTGTCCGTCTAAGAAAAGGTAGACTCGGTGGTCCCTTCGGGTTAAGTGTCCACCCGTCCCAGTTTAATAGAGAGAAACTCGACTTGTTAGTGTGAATTTAAATGTCAGTCCGTCACACCCTGTCCTAGGAGACTCCGATCATACTAATATTGTTTTCGCTACTTCTAGTTCAGTTTCTTTGTCGAAGGTTGTAATTCAGTCTTAACCGAAAGAGAGACGTTGTATGAGGTCACAAGAACGGATCTCTTAGGGTCCCTGTCTCCTCGGACCACCCGACGGTAAATACCCCAGCGTGTCTCAGCCTGTGCTGACTTCGCTGAATCGTCGTCGTCGTCGTCGACGTTGTATTGTTAATTTGGTCGGACTATAAGGGTTCCTTCCAGTGTTCGATTTGAACGTCTTGGATATCTCCCCACAAAGTCCTGGATGCCACACTGAGATTCCCGTGAGTGACTTTCATGTGTTCCAAACTTTGACTTCACCAATGCTTTCCATTTCTATGTAAGACATCGGTGCTCTTTCCCTACTCTCGTCAAGTGATAGTCTTCTCATCCCCCGAAGTTGACTGGTGGGTTTCTTGAGTGATACCCGAGGTACGTAAACTTCCCGTCTCCTTCGATTACTGAATCTCGACTCTTTGGAGTCAACAGTATTCGACGGACTTTACAGGAAAATATCGTGTCAGAATACAAAACCTTTCCTTGTCGTGACCGCACTACTGTCAAGATTCGACACATAGACGACACCCGGCTGTCTGACACGACCTCTTCCTACCCTCCCCTACAGGCCATCGAACACAATTTCCCAGGGGACTTCCCTGTCCTTCTGGGGGACTCTTCCTACGGTCCCTACAAATCTTGTATACCGGCCCCGGACTCTTTCCTCAGGATCTACCGGTCGACCTTTGGCGTCAAGAGTCGGTACCCTCCGTGTCCTACAGACATCCCCGACGTTTTCTTTCCAGGTCACAGACCGACTCAGGTCCCTTCCTTCCGTGGGTGTCGGGGAAGGGTGCCGTCCACAGCCCGACCTCATCGCGGTTCGACTCTCTAGAAATTGACACACAGTTCCGAGGTCGACTCCAGTAGTGTGTAGTGTGACAAAATTAATGTCTTAGTTGAAACGCCTCGTTGTTCCAACGTCCAGAAAAGGGATACTCTCATAGCTCTTCTCCCGCCTCCGACAGAACCTCACGTACTTTCTTCCCGGTCGGACCTCCCCGCAGTCGTTTGCCTCTCCTTCACTGCGTTTCCGAAAGAAACAAAGGGTACTAAGGGCGAAGAATTGTGGTGACCAAAGGACGTAAAAGGATGGCCCTCCCGCGGTGTGAACCAAACTGATCCTAAAAACTGTAGTAAAGTTTATGTACTATAAAATTAAAGGACGGGATGTCGGTATTTTATACCTCCCCTCCCCTCCCTACAACCCTACTTTGCCACTGTTTCACTGTGTGTCGTCTATGTAAAGTCGAGAGATTGTAAGTACCTGATTACGACTTCGACTTAGAGGTCATTTATGAGACCGGTGAACTACACTTCTTGACTGAGTAATCTTTTCTGGAAGAACGACCCTTCCTAACTTTCGTCCTCCTCTTCTCCTGCTGTCCCCTACTCTACCAACCTACCGTAGTGACTGAGCTACCTGTACTCAAACTCTTTGAGGTCCTCCACCACTACCAGTTCCTTCGGACCACACGACGTCAGGTACCCCAGTGTCAACCTTTGCTGACTCGTTGACTTGACTTGACTTGTTAGAACTCAAACGTAGTTTACGTCCCTTCAGAGATTGATCTAGATTAGTTCACCTTGATTGTGTCACAGTAGACACATGGTCCAAGGGACCTAGGGCAGCTACGACGGGTACTAGGGTACCGGTGTGTAGAGGGACCCCCCGTTCCCACCCCTATCCATCAAGGTCTATGACTCTAGGTCGGTCGAGACTCGAACTCCGTCCGAATGGAGACGTGGGTCGGTCGACGAGTCTACACTAAAAAGACACGTGAACAGGACTGAACACTTTCCAACTCTTCCTCAGGAGATCCGTTAGGAAACTTAATTTATACTTATTAGGGTAAATATTTGAGACTGACACCTCCGTCCCGTGAATTTTTGACCTGTAACGGAAGAAAAGTGACGTATCCATAACTTGACTATATATTTACTGTTCTAGGTACTTCCTTCCTTCTAATAATTTCAGTTTTGTTACTGTATAGACCAGCAACAAATTTCTATAGACCAGCGTTTAATGTTACGTAAATTCGATTAGACACATTCTTTTTTGGAGAAATTTACTTATACCTCTTCCCTTTAGTGGTTCACCACCGACGTCGTTACAAATGTGTCACTACTTTCGGTGTCTCACCTCGTAGTCTCTATAGGACGTCTAGGGGTGGAGGTGACACGGTAGACCCCGTTCAAGAGATGACAACATAGGTAAGAAAATATATTTACACCCATAAATATCATAGGACCCTCACAACTTACTCTAACACATCCATTTACGAATCGTGTTGTAGGTGTGTATTATTCGTAGATTTCCATTAATGACAATAGTAATACAGTTTTTAAAAAGATTACGATATTCGTAATTAATGTTTATCGAACTTAAAGTTTTGTAATAGTTCTATCTAACAATATTCCTAATTCTAATATTAATTGTGTAATTTTGTTTTTTTAGATATATACTTATTATAAAGACAGGAAGGTGTGTTACTGTCACGTCCCTTTTTTCTTCTGTGGTTAATTTATTTGAGAGACTAAGACTCATTAACTGTCAGAGAGAGAAGACATGAAAGAAGTATTCAATATACCTTATTATTAATGACATGGACCCTTACAACATCCTTTTTTACTCTTACTCAGACATTTCCAAGTACATAAAATATTTGACATTTTCTTATACGTCTGGTCAAGTGAGATGTCTCCTTTGCATGACATCTTTTCTAGAATATTAAGAGTGGGATATTTACTAATCACCGAATAAACGATACGTGCGTCGTAGTGATTCTTCTACGACAGAGACACACCTCTACCTTTGTCATCACCATGGACGAAATAGTCTCAAGTGTCCTAGTCCGACTACCATACGACCTCTAAGTAATTATCACCTGCGAACATCCGTCCTGACCAAATTCACAAACGGTTAAAGACAACACATTTATAAAGGGATGGAACCGACTAGAATTTGGTGGTGGTACGACCTTGACTTCTCCTTCAACCATCACATACTCGAATCTATTGGTGGAACTTAGTCGCATCAGGTCGAGGTCATGTTATGATCCAGTACCCGTGTTATGAACCTTCAGTTTTTTTGAGATCGTTCTAAACGGAACATCTTTCTTTACCAGTCTTGGTTTCGGTGTATACAACAGAAAGATGGGACTTTGATCTCTTAGAGACTCTTGTTATTAAACTTCAAAATAGGGAGGTATCAAAGTTGTATAATCGGTCCTTTTAGGGTCAATATATTGTAGGAGGAAGGGAGGAGGTCTCTTATAGAAGGAACTATAAGACCGTTATTACTTGAAACGAAAGGAACAGAAAAGAAATCAACCGTTAAAGAAAAGATGAAAAACAAAAAAAATTGTTCCTATGTCAACGACGTCAACGGTAGTGTAACTAAAGAAAAAGACTTCTTACATTAATAAAACGACCCTTATTGACAAATACACCGAAACTCAGTCCTTTAGATTAAACCAACTTCAATAGAAAAGACTTATATTCCAACAATAAGAACACGTCACACACTGAACTTGTAGGTCACTCAAATCGGTGACACTGTAACACTACGTGCACAAGTATCTTGTAGGGTCAATGTGGACACTCAGAACCGTGGTTTTTCCTCTGTGTTTGGAGACTTACCAGTAAGGTTTGATCCTCCATTTTAGTTTTATATAATTATGGTATGTTGTAATTTCTGTGTTAGGTACTTTCTTTATCAGGTATTCGGTCTGAAGTAATTTTAATTTTTGAGACTACACACTTGCTGTTGTAGTTCTCTTAATCTTTACACTCTTTTACAAACGTTTTCTGTGTAACCTATTTATGCACAAATAAATGTTTGTGTAATAAATAACTTTTGTTACGTTAAAGATTTACCCGGTTTTTAAAATCTTCTGTGGAGTGGTTTTTTCTATATGCTTACCGTTTTTACGTATACCTTTCTACAAGATCTAGTATACAGTAGTCCCTTTAGGTTTGAGTTTGTTGTTCTGTTGGGCTGTGTAGATAATCTTACCGGTGCTAGACTTTGTAACTGTCGTGTTTTACGACTACTGTACACCCCGTGGTCCTTGAGAGTAAGTGACGACCACCCTACATTTTTGCCTCGTCGGTGAAACCTTCTGTCAAACCTTCAAAAAATATTTTGATCTGTAAAAAATTGTATACTGGAATTATTAATTTGAAGAACCGTATGTGGGTTCTGTCAACTTTTGACTCCAGGTGTGAAATTGGACGTGTGTCTACAAGTATCACATGTGTAAAGTTTACAAATATCTTATTTGTAAATAAATATTGACGGTTTTGAATCTCGTCGGTTCTACAGGAAGTCAACAGAACAAATCAACGATTCAGCACAAACTGAGATAACTCTGAGGTACATGACACCGGACGGTCCGAGGGGACAGGTACTGTATAGGGTCCGTTCTTGTGACCTCACCTAACGGTAAAGGAAGATTTCCCCTAGAAAGACTGGTTGTCCAGTTTGAGCGTCGAGAGTAGTGCAGAGGATGTAGTATCCGTCTAAGAAAGGTGACTCAGTGGTCCAGGAGTCATCCACTTATTTAAACGTGTAGGTCTGTCTGGGTGCCCCCTTTTCCCTCATTAGGATTTGTGTATAATATTTCGTTTCTTCTAATAGACATTTCCGATGTATTAATAATTAGCAAGATTAATATACTGTAAGACCTTTTCCATCTTAATACCTCTGTCATTTTTCTAATCACCAATGTCCCCACCACCTCCCTTCTCTATTTTTCCTGTCTCGGGTCTCCAACAAAGTCAAGTCAAGTCAGCGAGTCAGTACAGACTGAGAAACGCTGGGGTACTTAGTGTCGTGTGGTCCGGAGGGACAGGTAGTGGTCGAGGGTCTCAAGTGAGTCTGGGTGCAGGTAGTTCAGGCACTACGGTAGGTCGGTAGAGTAGGAGACAGCAGGGGAAGAGGAGGACGGGGGTTAGGGAGGGTCGTAGTTTCAGAAAAAGTTACTCAGTTGTGAAGCGTACTCCACCGGTTTCATGACCTCAAACTCGAAATCGTAGTAAGGAAGGTTTCTTTAGGGTCCCGACTAGAGGAAGTCTTACCTGACCAACCTAGAGGAACGTCAGGTTCCCTGAGAGTTCTCAGAAGAGGTTGTGGTGTCAAGTTTTCGTAGTTAAGAAGTTACGAGTCGGAAGAAGTGTCAGGTTAAGAGCGTAGGTATGTACTGGTGTCCATTTTGGTATCGGAACTGATCTGCCTGGAATCAGCCGTTTCATTACAGAGACGAAAACTCATTACAGAGACGAAATATGTATGATAGATCCAACCAGTATTGAAAAGAAGGTTCCTCATTCACAGAAAATTAAAGTACCGACGTTAGTGGTAGACGTCACTAAAACCTCGGGTTTTTATATTTCAGACTGTGACAAAGGAGACAAGGGGGTAGATAAAGGGTACTTCACTACCCTGTTCTACGGTACTAGAAGTAAAAGACTTACAACTCGAAATCCGGTTGAAAAAGTGAGAGGTGAAAGTGAAAGTAGTTCTCCGAAAAATCGAGGAGAAGTGAAAGACGGTATTCCCACCACAGTAGACGTATAGACTCCAATAACTATAAAGAGGACTGTTAGAACTAAGGGCGAACACAAAGAAGGTCAGGTCACAAAGAGTACTACATGAGACGTATCTTCAATTTATTCGTCCCACTGTTATATGTCGGAACTGTATGAGGAAAAGGATAAACCTTAGTCAGACAACAGGTACAGGTCAAGATTGACGACGAAGGACTGGACGTATGTCTACTTTTATCGGACATATTATTAATATTACTACCTATGTATAGTAATATGTAAACAGGTTCGGGTTTATTTTGCAATTGTGTACATTTCACTTAATTTACTGATTGTGTCCAATTGTGTAGTTAATAAGGGATTTCATAAATTCTTACTAAAGGTACTAAGAGTTTCCTCTGTTTTACCTAACAGAAATACTTCTTATTTCATTTTTCGTAATTTTTATCTGTGACGTTTTTTGTTCTCAATTGGAATACAAGTGACTTCAGACCTTCTCAGTATTTAAAGGGGATTGGTTAACAACACAAAAAAACAACAACAAAATTGTCAGGATCCTCAGGGACTCTTTTTCTCTGGGTCGAAGAGTGATTAGTTAGTTAACTAGTGAATTGTAAATAAAATAATTATTCATAAAGTTTATAAGGTAGTAGACACTCTTACAGTCTATTTTGGAAACCCCTAACTTTTTCAAAAAACGTCTTAATAGAAAAATCACTCTCCTACTTTGTCGAGTGTAAGACGTAATTTCGTTAATACATTATTATGAGTCACACTGTGCGTGCACGTGTTGCGTCACCTCCCTCCGCACGAGAGTCTAGTAATTTTCTTTTCTTTCACTGTTATTTTAGTTTCGGATTGGAGTGTCGGACTCAGTGTTACTCGTTGCAGACGTCGCTACTGTCCTAAGACTGTCTACTTTCGTGACTTCCATCAAAAGGGAACTGTCAGTGTACTTTAAGAATTCTGTCGGACCGTTTCTGACGTTCCTTCTGTCTAACTCAGGGTCCAAACCTTTGGGGTTCCAGTTCTCGGTTGTCTCGAGTTAATTAATTTAGTAATTTACTGTAAAACTGAGACCAACTACCTTTAATTTATCTAACTGTCGTAGTTGGTGCACCATGGGAGATTTTCAGGTTCGTCTCCCCTGTGCCGTCCGTCCTGGTGGTCCGTAGGTTCTGGGGGAACGTCTCTGGAGAGGACGACTCTGTGTGTCATATAGTAAGACTTTTGAGTCACATGTTTCGAAAGTAAACAAAGTGTACATCAAAGTAACGCATGTTAGATATCTTTCGTACGTAAAACTCGTTTGTTTTCATATGTTCGAAAGTTTAAATTTTTACATTACAAAAGGAAGTGGTATTAAAAGACCCTTTTGTCTTCGTACACAAATACAGGACAATGTAGGGTACGTTTAGACAGTCTTTGAGGAGGACTAAGAAGGAAGTCTTATGTAGGGTTTAGGTCGGTAGGGGTGACAGTGTCGGAGTGACCTCAGGGGTCGTGGAGAGTAGACCTAGTAGTGGAGAGTTGACCAGAAATGAAAATGGGACCAGGAGGGGTTCATGGAAGAGTCGACTAGGAAAATTTTAGATTTTACGTAAAAAAAAAAAATTACGTCATTCAAGGACCCGAATTTGTGACGTAAAGTGTCCCTCTCTTCGACTCCAGGAGGGTCTTCGGTCAGACCGAGTAAGGTGAGGTCGGGGTGGGTCGGGGGACGTCGGGACACAAAACGTGACCGGTAAGGGAGACGGACCTTACGAGAAGGGGATCTACTGTCGGTCGGATTTAGGGATTGGACGAAGTCACAGTGACTGCGTAAGTCACAGTCCATAGTAGCAGAGTTACTCTTGATGGGTGGGGGGAGTTAAGAGGGAATGGGACAAGGAAAAAAGGGGAATATTGTGTAGTGGTTGATGATATGATATGATAAACAAATAATGTCAATAAAAACGGACAGAGAAACAGTATACGAAATACTCCCTGACCCAGAGACTCAACCAGTGATGATATAAGACCCGTGGATCTTGTTAGACTGTGTGTTAATAATGAGGTTTTTATAAACAACTTACTTACTTACTTACTATCTGTTACCGTACTTTCCAGTTTGATGAACGTACCGACCTATTATAAATGAAACTTTCCTTGACATGAGTAAACTTCTTTTCCTTTACCCCGATGTAGTATTACTGTGTACCATATTTATTAAACGTGTCAATCTGATCACTAATCTTTGTTACAGGTGTAAAGATTAACTAGTGTGTTTAATCCTACGATAATTCTTTAAAGTACCATCCTTTATTAAGTATTTATGTACAATTTTACTAGTTAGACGAATCTTGCCAAAGAATGAATAGGTAAATTCATTTTACTTCTATTATTTATTGGAAACTAGTCGTCAATATGAAACATTTCTTGACAAGAAAGAAGGTGTAACAAGAACAGGAACCGACACGATATCCAAATATGGGTTCACGTACCATATATGAAAGAGATTTGGGTCTGTTTGGTTTTCCAATCATAATCCTAATGGCAAGTTGTCTGTTCTTCTGACTCCGAGTCCCTTATAAACCTCGTAACGATTATAAACCTCTTAGTCAATTAAGTTCTGAGACCAGTACTCCGTAGAAAGGACGACTACGGTTTCTGGGCACTGCTGAGACGGCCCTCACAAGTATAGACGGACGGAGACCCTGGTAAGGTAGACAGAAGAAATACGGAGATTCTCACACAGAGACTAAGTCCAAATAAAATCGGAGTAGATTTCGTCAAACCCGTATGATTAAATTGTGTCGAGTTCGGTAAAACGTCTATAAAACGATTATGGAAGACAGTGAAACTATAAGGTTCCATACTAACAAAGTAAGCGTAAATCATTAAAGTGTGACGTTTCCCGCTTGACTCGGGGTTCTAATACTGTTTGGATCAGTCTACTTGTTTTGGTTAAAGTCTCTGTAAATTCATTCTAAAAAACTTTAGTTAAGATTAATTAACGTTGTATTAGATTCGTAAAAAAATCACGAGTATCCTAAAAAAGTGTTTATTTATTCCGAAAATAGATTCTTTCAACATAGTTATATTGAGTTTTGTGAAACCGAAATGTTACTATTTTTACCTGTCCCTTCGGCCCGTACGACGTCAGATGCCCCAGTGTTTCTCTGTCTGCACTGACTCGTTGACTTGACTTGACCTGAGTTGTACATTTTACTTACGTAAATAAAGGTAACAAAAATTGTTTTCAGTAGGAATTCTTTTGTAATCCGACGTATGTCTAGTTTACCAATCAAAAGTGTCTTGGACTTTACAATTTCACTGACGACGATAACGATTCAACGAAGTCAGTACGGGTTGAGACACGCTGCGGTATCTGTCGTCGGTTGATCCGAGGGGGCAGGGACCCTAAGAGGTCCGTTCTTGTGACCTCACCCAACGGTAGAGGAAGAGGTTACGTACTTTCACTTTTCACTTTCACTTCAGCGAGTCAGCACGGGCTAGGAATCGCTTAGGTACCTGACCTCGGATGGTCCGAGGAGGCAGGTACCCTGGGAGGTCCGTTCTCATGACCTCACCCCACGGTAACGGAAGAGACCAATTTCACTGATAGTGACATATTTCGAACACCGTGTATAGTCTGTACATGTCGAACGACTTAAAAATATTTGATTGTGTGGACACATTCACTGTAGGTCTGTTTTTTCGTCTTGATTGTCGACAACGGGACTATAAGGTCTTGGAAGACCAGTGACTTCCGGTGTGTGTCGAGGGGAAGGGGCTGTTCCCAGAAGTAGTGTGAGTCACTTCACTAAGAAGTCAAAAAATAATAAAGAAGGTCGAAATAACACCAATTAACCGTTTATCTTTAACGTATATAAATCCGACATGTTACACTAAGAAAAATCCACATACAACACTACTACGTCACATACATATGCGATACTTTACTGATACAGTCAGTTCAAGTAATTACGTAGACAGTGGAGTGTATGAATAGAAACACATACACACACCACTCTTATGAATTCTAGATGAGAGAAGTGGTCGAAGTTCACATGTTAAGTCATAACAAATGAGATCAGTGGTACGACAAGTGACGGGTCTTTAGTAAGTAGAACATTGTGTTTCGTATACGGGGTCCTGGTTGTAAACGGGTAGGGGGTAAGGTCAGGGACTGTTGGGGCTGACATCAACAGACTGAGATGTGTCAAACTGAAAAATTTAAGGTGCATAGTCACTCTAGTTCTTGATAAACAGAAAGACACAGACCGAACAAAGTGAAACGTATTCCAAAAGGTCCGAGTGGATACGACAACGTTCCCGTCAGAGGTAAAGAAGTACTGTAAAGATTTGTAAACCTCTACTTTAAGTAGAACTTCGTCGATACACCGACGGTGACATGTTTAACTTTCTGTCTTCGATACCTCGACCATGTAGTACTCGACAGGAGTTTCGTTCTGTCTCGGTACACAAAGAAAGAGGGGACAGGAGAGTAAGACTGTCCATCCTCAGTTCGAGTATCGAATACGGAAGTGTGAATAGACTTAAAAGACCCCAGACATACAGTGATTCTTTTCTCCCTCCCTCTTAGACTTCTTGAGAGGAAATTATAGGTCCAGGATGACATGTCGTCTCTCTTGACATAAGTTATCGGACACTATTTGGTATTACCTTTTCTTATAAAAATTTTTCTTATATATATATATTGACTTAGTGAAATGACATGTCGTCTTTAATTGTGTGGTAAAATTTAGTTGAGATGAAGTCATTTTAATTTCTTTTTTTGGAGAGGGAAATGACGGAGTATTTATTGGTTATACCTGATTAGTCCTGTACGTTTGCACGATAATTAAATTTTTGTAGAAATGTTCTCTCAGGTTCAGTCTTTTTTATATATGATGTATCGGTCACTCGAGTAACAAACTACAATTTAAGAAATAGTTATTATTGTAACAGTAAAATAAAGATATATATAACTTAACTTGAAAAATGTGTTAAAGAAACCACTGTAAGTCAAGTCAAGTCACCGAGTCGCCCAGGCTGAGAAAGGCTGGGGTACTTAACGTCGTGTGACCCGGAGGGACAGGTAGTGGTTGAGGACCTCAAATGGGTTTGAGTACAGGTAGTCCAGCCACTACGGTAGGTCGGTAGCGTAGGAGACAGTAGGGGAAGAGGTGGACGGGGGTTAGGGAGAGTCGTAGTCCCGGAAAAAGGTTACTCAGTTGAGAAGCGTACTCCACCAGTCTCACGACCTCAAAGTCGAAGTCGTAGTCAGGAATGTTACTTGTGGGTCCTGACTAGAGGAAATCCTACCTGACCAACCTAGAGGACGTCAGGTTCTCTGAGAGCTCTCAGAAGAGGTTGTGGTATCAAGTTTTCGTAGTTAAGAAACCGTGAGGAGTCGAAAGAAGTGTCAAGTTGAGAGTGTAGGTATTTACTGGTGACCTTTTTGGTATCGGAACTGATCCACCTGGAAGCAACCGTTTTATTACAGAGACGAAAACTTATACGATAGATCCCACCAGTATTGAAAGGAAGGTACCTCATTCGTAGAAAATTAAAGTAACGACGTTAGTGGTAGACGTTACTAAAACCTCGGGTTTTTTAATTTCAGACTGTACCAAAGGTGACAAAGGGGTAGATAAAGGGTACTTCACTACCCTGGTCTACGGTACTAGAAGTAAAGGACTTACAACTCGAAATTCGGTTGAAAAAGTGAAAGGAGAAAGTGAAAGTAGTTCTCCGAAAAATCAAGGAGAAGTGAAAGACGGTATTCCCACCACAGTAGATGTATAGACTCCAATAACTATAAAGAGGACCGTTAGAACTAAGGTCAAACACGAAGAAGGTCGGATCGCAAAGAGTACTACATGAGACGTATCTTCAATTTATTCGTCCCACGGTTGTATGTCGGAACTGCATGAGGAGAAGGATAAACCTTGGTCAGACAACACGGTACAGGTCAAGATTAACAACGATGGACTGGACGTATATCCAAAGAGTTCTCCGTCCAGGCCACCAGACCATAAGGGTAGAAAAAGTCTTAAAAGGTGTCAAATAACACCAGGTGTGTCAGTTTCCGAAACCGTATGAGTTATTTCGTTTTTATCTACACAAAGACCTTGAGAGAACGAAAAAGGTACTAGGTCGCCTACAACCGTTAAACTAGAGACCAAGGAGTCGGAAAAGATTTTGGTCGAACTTGTAGACCTTCTAGTGCCAAGCGCATAATGACTTCGGACCGAACCTCTTAAAACTCGTAATGATATGATCGTACACTCTACTCACGTTAACACACCATCAAACTCGTAAGAAACCGCAACGGAAAGAAACCCTAACCTTACTTTTGACTGGAAAAGGTCAGGACACCGGGGACGACTCAAAAGGGTTAAACGACCGTATAACTCACGTCGTGAAAGTGTCGTAGTGGAAAGTCCTAAACTTTGTCGAGTTGACCTTAAGGTAGTAGAGGTGATCGAAACAAGTATCACTACGAAAGATTCCGGGTGAACTGAAGTGTAAGGTCCTACAGACCGAGATCCAATCACTAGTGTGGTAGTACTAATAGAACCAGTACTTCTAGAAAAAACATGTCAAGAAGACACATAAGAACGGTGGAGAAGAATTATAGAAGACGAAGACAATCTAGGTATGGTAAAGACAGGAAATAACTCGGGTAGAAACGTACTTTACAAGGGAACCATAGAGATTGAAAGAACTTCTTTAGAGATCAGAAAAGGTAAGATAACAAAAGGAGATAAAAAAACGTAACTAACGACTCCTTCCGAAAGAATAGAGAAGAACGATAAGAAACCTTGAGACGTAAGTTTACCCATGTAGAAAAGAAAAGAGGAAACGAAAACCGAAGAGAAGAAAAGTGTCGATAAACATTCCGGAGGGGTCTGTCGGTAAAAAGAAAAAACGTAAAGAAAAGGTACCCCTACCAGAACTAGGGACAGAGGACATGTTACAGTGCTTGGAGACAGGTATCAAGTAGTTCGTGAGACAGATAGTCTAGATCAGTGAATTTAGATAAAGAGCGAGGGTGACATATTATTCCCTAAACTAAATCCAGTATGGACTTACCAGATCACCAAAAGGGATGAAAGAAGTTAAATTCAGACTTAAACCGTTATTCCTCAAGTACTAGACTCGGTATCAGTCGAGGACCAGAACAAAAACGACAAAAACCACTGTATTCATAACTTATTAAAATTTTACAGGTTCACTCAAATTATAAAACAATTTACTTCCCGTGTCATCACATATGTCGACACCAATCAGAATCCCCTTTTAGTGTAACCTCTCATCAATACAATTTTGGTTAGACGAATCATAGTACTCCTCCTTATAACATTCATCGCTGCAGACAAACTGGACAGTGTAACTTTTACGTTTGTAGGGGTGGTACACTCAATATCGTTTAAGAAGAACGATGGAGTCAAGAAGACAGGGTCCCGATTGGTCTTTTTTTTACAGATGAATAAAACACAATAAGATGAAAATATTTTCATTTTATTTTAATGCAATTACTATCTTGAAATAACTCATCTGTCTTTCTTCCTTTTTTTAGTGTTGAGGTGGTAAGTGTTTATTGAGAATTTTACAAGTCAAGTCAAGTCAAGTCAAATCAGTGAGTCAGCACAGACTGAGAAACACTGGGGTACTTAACGTCGTGCGGTCCGGAGGGACAGGTAGTGGTTAAGGGTCTCAAGTGAGCTTGAGTTCAGGTATCTCAGTCACTACGGTAGGTCGGTAGAGTAGGAGACAGTAGGGGAAAAGGAGGACGGGAGTCAGGGAGGGTCGTGGTCTCAGAAAAGGTTACTCAGTTGAGAAGTGTACTCCACCGGTTTCATGACCTCAAAGTCGAAGTCGTAGTAAGGAAGGTTTCTTGTGGGTCCCGACTAGAGAAAATCTTACCTGACCAACCTAGAGGAACGTCAGGTTCCCTGAGAGTTCTCAGAAGAGGTTGTGGTGTGAAGTTTTCGTAGTTAAGAAGCCGGGAGTCGAAAGAAGTGTCAGGTTGAGAGTGTAGGCATATACTGGTGACCTTTTTGGTATCGGAACTGATCTGGCTGGAAACAACCGTTTCATTACAGAGACGAAAAGTTGTACGATAGATCCAACCAGTATTGAAAGGAAGGTTCCTCACAGAAAATTAAAGTACCGACGTCAGTGGTAGACGGAACTAAAACCTCGGGTTTTGTTATTTCAGACTGTGACAAACGTGACAAAGGGGTAGGTAAAGGGTACTTCACTACCCTGGTCTACGGTACTAGAACAAAAGACTTACAACTCGAAATTCAGTTGAAAAAGTGAGAGGAGAAAGTACAATAAGATATATATAAAAAGGAACGTGCATTTACATGTACATAAACAATTGTTATATTCTAAGATACATAACAAAACATTAGACAAAAAAATCGTAAACGATTAGGTGAAATTTGTATAACAGTGTAGCAATTTATAAATAAATGTTTTAAGTGAAATAAAGGTCCTATATAAAGTTATTTGTACGGTCACTTTATAAACATATTTATAAACATATTTATAAAGTGTACAAAATGTATGTATTTATGTACTTACGTTATATTTTGTGTGTTTGTACGTACCTGTGTCGGTCAAGGGTTGAATTCGACTCTATTCCGACTCTATTCCATACTATAAGACATCCAATTCACACAATTGACAAAAAAAAAAAAAATGATACACGAAAAATTTTACAGAGAAGTAAGTATGTTGAATTATAAACACTCTAAGTGAGTACAACGTACATAGTCATAAAAAAAAAATTTAACGACTCATTCTGAGGCAAAGTACCTATGTAGTAGTAAATGATTGGGTAAGAGGTCAATACCTGAAAATGTAACAAATGTCGAATCCCTGATTTATGTAAAAACTGAATATCTTAAAAGGTGAAATGTCACCCAAAAAACCCTATATTAGGATATTATTGAATCCTTCTAGACACACACTCACACACACACACATACCCCACCGACTTTTAATAAACATAATAAAAGGATAGAAAAGTAACCAAACAAAGAAAAAGAATAATAAAAGATTCCTTAGTTATATAATCCTTAAATTGACAGTCCGTAAGTACTAAGTTAAGAGTCGAATTTTAAACCAAAAGTTCAAACAAGTAAATATTTTATGTAATCTTTACGAAAGGGAAGTCAAGTCATGTTCTCAGAGACTTCTACCTTCTCTCTCGCTTAGTATCTCCACCGTCGACTCCACCCAAGTCAAACTACGACGACCGAAACTTCTACCTCCTTCCCCGACGTTCGGTTCTTTACGTCCGTCGGAGAGAGATCTTTGACCTTTTCGAACGTAAGGTTTTCGGACGGCTTCCTTACGTTGGGACGGTTGTGGAACTAAAATCGGAACACTTTACGTGAAATCTGAAAACTGACTGTCTTGATATTCTATTATGTAAAAATAACAAAATTGATCCAAACACCAGTAAACAACAATCACTATCTTTTGATTATATGTTCTAAAATTTTAAAATTTTTTTATTTAATTAATTAATTTTTTTATATGTCTGAGTAAGTAAATTTTATTACTTAGACAATAAAATATTTTGGTACTAAAAACTGGAAAAAAATCCAATATGACTTATGCGAAAAAACTTCGACTACAACTGTGACTACCTTCATTACATTGACTCGTTCCTCTCCTTAACACATGGTTTCTTAGTAAAATCACAGGGTGACTTAATAAAAGATCATCAAAGTTTACATATTTGAAGTCTTTCTGTCCCTGACATAGACCAGAAAATAAAGATTACTAAAAAAAATTATATATCACCAATCGGGTCACGGTCTTTAAAAGGAATTAACTTTTTATGATTATGTTAAAGAATAATTCTGACATTCGAAAAACTCTGTCCTTGGATCTGAAGTTGAAAAAACATAATTAATATTGTTAAGGTGACAACTTGTACATGGACCTCGAATCATCTATGAGTGACTAAATAACATAGACGACAAAACTTCCTGTCTCACCAATATCGATTCACCATCTTAAGACTGACGTTATAGACCAGAAATTACTTTCATTTTGATTTTACCGTGTAAAAACTTGGTTATGTAACAACTTGGTTACTTTGATAACCAAAGTTTCTTTGAGGACTAGTCTTGACGTACAGAAGTCTTATTTAAGACGATCTTTTTTTTAAAAAAAGAAATGCTAAAAAAGAAATCATTCTTATAACGGGTATTATCTTAATATATTTAGAACGAGTATAGAGAGAAATGGGATATGTAGTAAATTAAAAAAATAAGAAATCAGTAGTAGGGAATAGACTTTATTGTTGGAATCTTTTTCCGTCTTTATAGTAAAATAAGGTTTCAACAATAGATCAATATTTGTGTAAACAACCGATGGTAAAAAGGGGTAATTAAATCTTCTTGACAAATAATATATACTTTGAGACCATCCATGAAACTAGACAAAGAAAGGTAAAAATAAGGTAAATAAATTAGATTATAAAATAGTAACGACATGATAGTCATTTTACAAATACAACTAATATATAGACCTAGAGACTACCTCGTACAGAAGGACGAACTAAGTACATTATGAAAAGGTGGTGTAGTTATCATTTCCCTGGAATATAGTCCTGTGAAGACAACTAAGGGTGGTTGGAAAACGGGAGACAACGGTACATAAAAGAAGATACATACAATATATTGTTGGAGTGTCATATAACAATGATAAAAACTACATTTGTTAATGAAAAATTTCTTTAGATTTGATATATAAAATAATAAATGTGTGTATAAGTGGTAAAGGTATCAAGAAGTAATGAATCATGTCTAGGTTTAAAGGTAGACCACGATAATAAAGAGAAGACGGACTAAAGGAATTTTACAGACTATTTAGGTGTCCAATTTTCAACAAGTCGTAAAAATACCGGATTTTTCGGAAATAAAGTTGAATTTAATAACTCAAAAAAAAAGGAAGACACGTATCTTAAGGTTTAATCGTTAAAAACCATAGGACAGTAAGAATAGAAGAAGACACTCACAGAAAAGGGAGACTTTCTAAAAAGAAGTGGAAATTAAAATTCGTTTTAAATTATTTTTTAAAATTATTTAAATTATTAAAATAAATAAAAGGAATAAAATGATCTAGTCTACCTTGAAAGTATAGCTGTCACTACGTTCAAAACCACCTTCAGAAATAATAATTGAAGAACTCAAATTACTGATACGGTTACTATTATTATTATTATCAATGGTAAAACCACTTCTGTTACAATGGAGTTTTGTAACCTACTTAGTCTTGTTTCGTATTATATCATTTTTTCTTGTCCTGAAGTTTTACTCTTACTGTACCGGAAAAAAGAATTGAAACTACCATACAACCTCTCGTCTACTCCACACTAAGAAGTGGGGAACTGAAAACCAACATACCACACTGAGTAAAGAACCTGTACTATATTGTATTAATCGGTTCACGGAAACACTACCCGAACTACAGTCCCCGGAGACAGTGGTAGCATCCTACCCGGGACCCTCGGGGACTAGACTACTACGAGTCACATTCATCTCGGGGTTGGTGACGTTGTACCTCGATTCGACGTGGGTCGTTAGATGTCTAGTAATTTTTACTTACAAACAAAATAGGATAACCCAACCCCCAGCAAACAATGCGTCGTACTATTATCTTCATCGATTACTTATGTTAATGAAAGAAATTTCTGAAACAACAATTAAAGAGGTAAGTAAGTAATTTGTTTATAAATAATTCGTGGATAAGATACGGTATGACTACTATCCAAGATTCCCATGTTATTCTTCTGTCCCTATAGTTATACATGACAGGCCATGAACATAATAGACCTCCACACTCTAATTTGGTTTTCCTTTACCTTTGTTTTATTAAAGCTTACCATTCGGAGTTGTTCTTTTGTTTGTCGACACCACTTAGTGTTTTACACCACTAAATGAAACTTGTTCCATTCATCCTCTCCGTCGATACTCGAAATTCTCTTCCTCTAACGATATACTAGGTTATTTAATTACTTCTGGAAAAAGATTCGTATTGTTTTCCAGTACCTTTTTTAAAATTTATCCTTTCACTGTACTGTACTATAAGTGAAACTCTTTGGACTAAAAGGAAATTTCATTTACTATCTATTTTCTCGTTTACACTAGTTTGTCCTAGGTCATGAGGTTCGTTTGATATCCTCAGGAAGAAACCTTAAGGAAGATGGGTTAGAAAAGTTCTTTTCATCTATGGGTATCTCGGAGAACACTAACATAATGTCGCATCTTTTTGACTACAGTTCTTCTCGTCACACCGGACTGTCTGTAAGTTGTTAGGTCACTACACACTTGTTCCCTAGTCCTGGGTAAATCCCCCTCCATGACTCTCGTCGAAATATGTCTTCAACCTTCTCCGTTCTCTTCGGTGTCTCTATTGAGTTCCCTCTACCATTCTATAGGAAGAAGGAGTGGGGTGGGGGTTTATAAATGGTGGTACAAACTTTATCCTCTTTCACTGAAACTTACCCCCTACAGACACCGAACCTCAATATCCGTTTACATCTTGTTACATTGACCCTACGGGTCACAATGGTCGAGGTGGAGAAAATTGTATGGGTTACGAGACTTCGTAGACACAGGTGGGGTTCCACGATGTCCACTACGTGTCATTCCTTGTCGTTTTCCGGAGTTACTGAGTCACGGGTGCGAGAGGTCAGAGGAAGAGTCACTCGAGGGTGAAAAGAAGACACACACAGGTCGGTACATCTGGACAGAGGTCCAGGGACTCCCGTTAGTGACCAAAGACAACAAGACAGACAAGACAGAGATAGAGACGAAGGTCGAGAAAGAGAGGGCTCTTGTTACGACAGGAGCGTCTACGGGCCGTTCGTACATGAAACCCTTAGGTGACCTGTTAAAACCGAATCTGATGGACTCGTATAAACATCGTATCGACGACGTATACATCTACAGGTGTTCGGTCAATTTAACACTTGACTAACACTGATATTTAGTTAGACTAAAAAAAGAAGCAGAAATAAAGAACAACTGATCTCATATCCCAGAAAAGAACAACTTTTCTGGGACTACGACCCTTTCTAACTCCCGTCCTCCTCTTCCCCTGTTGTCTCCTACTCTACCGACCTACCGTAGTGACTGAGTTACCTGCACTCAAACCCATTTGAGGCCCTCGACCACTACCTGTCCTACCGGACCACACGACGTCAAGTACCCCAACGTTTCTCAGCCTGTGCTGACTCGGTGACTTGACTGACTCTCATGTCTTCACTGCACTTCAGCACTAGTTAGTCGATCCTCCGGTCCGAACACGGAGGTAGACACCAGTCGACCGACCAGGTCCTCCCGGACTCGATTTACTGAGTAGGGTGAAGCACACCCGAGAGGAGGTGGTCGTCCTGTCGTACCCGTCCGTCGTCGAAAGTCTCTCTCCTTCGGAGGACTCAAGATCAGAGACTTGACGTCATCACAGAGGCGACGGTATAAGCTAACCGTTCTTTTACAAGTGTACCGGTTAGTGTCTCGGTCCTTTATCGAGGGCGAGGAACTTCCTTCGTCCCCGAAGTATTTCTTTTATAACCGACATAGATTGTTGATGAACTTGTTCTGGATTCTCACAGGACTCCTATTCCCATGAGTTATGAACACACAAAAAAAAATTACATTAAATTTGTATTTCATTGTATGAATTATAAAACGTTATTGGATATTCCCTTTTCTTGGACCTTTTCTTACATATATGTGTATACACACATATACATATTGACTCAGTGAAATAACATGAGGACTTTGATTGTGTTATGACATTAGTTGATTTGCAGTTACTTTTTATTTACACTTCATTTTGTCCTTTCTTAGAATGTATCCGCCATACCAGTCTGAAGTGTTACCCGAACCTTCAAAATTTTAAATTTATGTGTGTCTTTGACTGTCTTTACCGTTATGAGCTCTCTCTTTTTTAATAACTTTTCGGAATCTTTAGTAGAAGAATTCTTTTACACTTATTAACATAAGTATTCACCGAAAACAAAATTAACCTCCTCATTTCTATACTTAAATCTATAATAAGTATGGACCGTCAAAAATATCCCCGGAGTACTTCTACACATGTTTAGATATTTTTATTTATGTGTATTGTATACTTCGAGTACAGGTCTTTAGGTATATGATGTAGTAAAATATTTATATTACATTTTTGTTATGGATGGATAATTCTTTTTGTATAACTCTTTAATCTGAGTCTGAGTTATTACTTTTACTCGTCGAGACAAATCTTACACATAGGAGGACTTTAAAAAAATTATTTTAGGGGTTGGACGTTACAAGATAAATCAATATTAACGGAAACCTTGTTATCGTCTCAAACAGTTCGACCCTCGATCCATATTAATTTCGTTCGAGAAAAAGAAGGGACTCTACACTTGGGAGACATCCGGGGCTAACTAACAACGTACTAGTAAACAATTATAAGGATTAAGGTACTACTCGTCATTACTGTCGGGACTCGTACTCCCTACCCGACCGGGGCGGTAAGTGGAGTAGACCCTTACGTCTGTTGACGAACTAGTGTCACTACCACGGACAGTCACTGTACAATGACCCTTTACACCCTGGGAAACGAGTTTCTGGTCCTTCCTACGAAAAAAGAAAGGAGATACCAGGGGTCCAGAGAGATGAAAAGAAGAATATGAGGGAACCCGGGTCTCTGTGAGGGACCCAACACGTCTGACAAGATAAGGACCCGGGCACGTGTAGACTGGAAGTGGAAACGACACGGATCTGGGTCTAGGAGTGACCCGGTTCCCGTCGTCACTTCCGGACTCGACTCCAGACTTCGGGGACCGTTTACGAAGGGTAGTCAACAGTGAAAGTTTTGTGTTTAAGTTTCTATTTGACGATTCTTAAACTCCTTACGTTACCCTCCCGGAGTTTAGGGTTCCCTCCCGGACGAAGGCGGACACCCCGGGGTCGAGACGAGTGGTCGGAAACCGACGGAGACAGGGTCCCTTCAGTCAGGCCCCGGAGAGAGGACCGTGGACACCCGAACGACTGTTAGACTAGAAGGAAGGGAACCAACGTAAGGGAGTAGAGACGAAAGTAGAAGTGTCCCACAAGAGGGACACACGTGCAGACACAAGGTTGAAGGAGAAAAATATTCCTGTGGTGAGGGTAACCCAGTCCCTGGGTGGGGTGAGAGGTAAACTTGGAATAAATTTGATTAATGGAGACGGTGTCAATACAAAGGGTTGTTCCAGTGTAAGACTCCATAACCCTTAATTGTGAAGTTACATACTGAGACTTACCCTCTGTTTTGAGTCGGATTATATAAACTGGAGAGGTGTAGGGACACGTACACACACACGATTCGGTGAAGTCAGTACGGACTGAGAAACGTTGGGGTATGTACTATCTGGTGGTCCCAGGAGACAGGTACCCTAAGAGGTCCGTTGTTGTGACCTCACCTAACGGTACAGGAAGAGGTCCCCTAGAAGGGCTGGGTCCCTAACTTGAGTGTAGAGAATTCAGGGAACGTAACCGTCGACCCAAGAAATGGTAATCACGGTGGGCATTTCGGGTGGGGGGGGGGGGTGTCCTCTTCTGTCTGGTAAATTTCCTGTCATGGTTACTTAAGTTTAGGGTAAATCGTCTAAAAGGACCCAAACGAATCCTGAGGTCTATTTGTGATGGTCTTCTGTGATGTCAGAAAATAACGTATTTGAGTCCTTGAGAGTTCGTAAGTGGAGGTTCCACCAACACTACAGGTCGTGATGAACCACCCACGTGAAAGACCGGCAAGGTTGCCTATGGTTAAAGGGTGTTGTGAGACAAAGAGAAAAGAACATATAGTACTTTTAGAATTGGACTTGTGAGATTCTTATGTTACAAGACTTAAATGTTCAAGATACGGTATTTAAAATTTTTATCTTGATAAATCAATCTTCATCCCCGGTACCATAAGAGGACTAACTATATTGTGCTAAAGAACTTGAAAAACAAAAGGAATTTTATTGTTTGTAAAGATACATATTGTGACCCAATATTTTGACATATTTACTTTACATTTTATATAGAGAGGGGTTACACACAAGAAAACATAAGATTTTTAGTGTGATTTTTAACTGTAAAATCACAAGACTCGATTTTTCTTAGTAAACCGTTTATTTTACCTTGTCCAAACGAAAATTCAAATTTATAGAAGAAATTTTGCTATGTTTCTTGTTTTAATAAATTGTTGTCTGTAGTTTTATCGTTTCTCTTCATATTTGTCCCTTTTATTTTTTATAGAGTCTTAAAAAACTGTAGATCACTACCCTTTTTACATAAAGTATACATTCTTGTAGTAATTCATAGTGTACGGCTAGTTAAAGAGACGTAGAACGAGGACTTTACTGACAGTGGTCCTAAATAGACTAAGGTACGTTGGAAAACTTTGTACTCTAACTACCCAGTCAATGACTTTTTACATCCTTCTTCCAGGACTCCTTCGTTCTCTAACTACATAACAGTCTTACAACCGTCAATATACAGTACCTACTACTCGGTTATGTCCACACTCTTTTACTGGTCTATACTGGTCACTTCCACCGTGGCGGGAGGACTATTCCTACCTCAACAGTCTGGTTTGTAGTGTAGTCCATGTGTGGTCCGCGAGACGTCTTCCGACAATTATACGTTGACGAGGAGGACCCTTCAAATCTTATGTACGGTTCACGAGGTAAAATATACTTCTGATCAAGAGTTTGAGTTCCGTGTAAGAGACTCTTTTAGGTCCCTTGGTGTTCTTGTCCCAGTTCTTGGGTCCTAATCCTTTGGAGTCAGTCCTGTAAGTCAGAGGTTTACTGAATGACTGCATGTTCAAGTCTGTCAGGAACTAAGAGTCTAGAGTCACCTACCACTTTACCTTTGACCTGTTCGTACCCCTTGTACGAACCACATCCTCTACTCTTTCGTGGGTAGGTACCAATCTTTATTTCTGTTCAGTCCCGTTATAAATGTTCGTACACAAGTACCCTAGGGTAAGTCCACCACCCGTCGGACTTCAAATATGTGAACCCCCTCTATCAAGAGAATTCTTTGTTTCTCTTTTTTATATTCTAATGTTTATATTTTGACCTACCGTTTTGGTTGTGTTATAACATTAATTGGAGGTTAATTTTATTTATTTAAATATAAAATTTTTTATTTATTTTTCGTATCTGTCATATTTCATGTTCTAGAGGGACCACCGAGTCTGCCATTTCGCAGACGGACGGTACGCCCTCTGGGTCCAAGTTAGGGACCCAACCCTTCTAGGTGACCTCTTCCTTTAACGTTGGGTGAGGTCATTAGAATGGACATTTTAAGGTACCTGACTCCTCGGTACCCCGGTGTTTCTCAGCCTGTGCTGACTCGTTGAAGTGAAAGTGAAAGTGAAAGTGTCTGTCAATTTTTTTTTTTTTGATCCATACTTACATTTATGATTAAATCTTACTTTTTTCTGTCGATTAAAAACCTCAATCATTAAGAAGGAAAAGGACTTTATACAAATCAGTCAAATGGGTTTTCCAAAAGGGTCGATACGAGGGACCCACGTCGGACTGAAGAGGGGGAGAGATCTTTTACGACGTGGAGGGTCGTTAAGGGTTTAGAGTTCCCCAGATCTACTCCTTCCTTTGGACTTCAATGTGGTGGGTATAGAAGTACTTTTTATGTAAAAAAAGACCAAGTTGTGTTATGTCGAGAACTTACCGGGTCAAGTCAAGTCAAGATAGCGAGTCAGCACAGGCTGAGAAACGTTGGGGTACTTAGCTTCGTACGGTCCGGAGGGACAGGTAGTGGTAGAGGACCTCAAGTGAGTCTGAGTACAGGTAGCTCAGACACTACGGTAGGTCGGTAGAGTAGGAGCCAGCAGGGGAAGAGGAGGACGGGGGTAGTCTCAGAAAAGGTTACTCAGTCGAGAAGCGTACTCCACAGGTTTCATGACCTCGAAGTCGAAATCGTAGTAAGGGAGGTTTCTTTAGGGTCCCGACTAGAGGAAGTCTTACCTGACCAACCTAGAGGAACGTCAGGTTCCCTGGGAGTTCTCAGAAGAGGTTGTGGTGTGAAGTTTGTGTAGTTAAGAAGCCGTGAGTCGGAAGAAGTGTCAGGTTGAGAGTGTAGGTATGTACTGGTGTCCTCTTTGGTATCGGAACTGATCCACCTGGAATCAGTCGTTTCGTCACACAGACGAAAACTTATACGACAGATCCAACTAGTATTGAAAAGAAGGTTCCTCGTTCGCAGAAAATTAAAGTACCGACGTCAGTGGTAGACGTCACTAGAACCTCGGGTTTTTTTGTTTCAGACTGTGACAAAGGAGACAAAGGGGTAGGTAAAGGGTACTTCACTACCCTGGTCTACGGTACTAGAAGCAAAAGACTTACAACTCGAAATTCGGTTGAAAAAGTGAAAGGAGAAAGTGAAAGTATTTCTCCGAAAAATCGAGGAGAAGTGAAAGACGGTATTCCCACCACAGTAGACGTATAGACTCCAATAACTATAAAGAGGGCTGTTAGAACTAAGGTCGAACACAAAGAAGGTCAGGTCGCAAAGAGTACTACATGAGACGTATCTTCAATTTATTCGTCCCACGGTTATATGTCGGAACTGCATGAGGAAAAGGATAAACCTTGGTCAGACAACAAGGTACAGGTCAAGATTGACAACAAAGGACTGGACGTATGTCTAAAGAGTCCTCCGTCCAATCCACCAGACCATAAGGGTAGAGAAAGTCTTAAAAGGTGTCAAATAACACTAGGTGTGTCAGTTTCCGAAACCGTATCAGGTATTTCGTCTTTATCTACAAAAGGACCTTGAGAGAACGAAAAAGGTACTAGGTCACCTACAACCGTTAAACTAGAGATCAAGGAGACGGAAAAGATTTTGGTCGAACTTGCAGTCCCTCAAGTGCCTAGTGCATAACGACTTCAGACCGAACCTCTTAAAACTCGTAATCAAATGATCGACTGAATTTTATAATCAGTCTCTCCAAGACACAAGACAATTGTTACACTTATAGACCTAGAGTCTCTGATCCTCGAACCTCTGGTATGTCCGATTTAGAACACACATGGTATTGTCACCTGACTTCGGGTCTCTCGACCTTCAGTGGTTCCTGTGGGTCGGTCGGTACGATGCGGAGGGTGGTGGTGGTGGTGATTACGAGGAGGATATCCGTGTCTGGAAACGGAAGAGGACAGTCTTGACCTCCCTATCAAGTTCCTCTTATACGTTAGGTAATACAACATTAATTCAATCAATTTGTCATAAAGGACTCCCAATGGATCTATATATAACCTTCCTATCCTTATATACTTTACCAAAACGTGAAAGAGACGACGAGTCGTGTTCTCAGGTCGACTCGTCCAGTCGCTCCATACTCACTATTTACTATTTAGTCGTTCACACTATGTGTCGTCGACTTGTTATAGACAATGAACCTACTAGTTGTCTACTTACCTATTTCTTCTACACCATGTGTATATGTTACCTTGTGATGAGTCAGAATCTTCTTACTTCGTCGTTGTACCTACCTGAACAGTATGATTCGGTATGAACAGTATCCCTAACAGTATGATTCACCCCATTCAGTCTGTCTCTTTCTGTTTATACTATAGTGAATATTCACCTTAGATTTTGTACTGTGTTTACTTGTATAGGTACTTTTTCTGAGTGTCTATATCTCTTGTCTGAACAGTAACGGTTCACCCACCACCCTCTCCCTACTTAACCCAAATCGTTTACGTTTGACAATGTAGTCAAGTCAAGTCAAGTCAGCGAGTCAGCACAGGCTGAGAAACGTTGAGGTACCTGACGTCGTGCGGTCCGGAGGGACAGGTAGTGGTTGAGGACCTCAAATGGGTTTGAGTACAGGTAACTCAACCATTTCGGCAGGTTGGTAGAGTTGGAGACAACAGGGGAAGAGCAGAGCGGAAGTTAGAAAGGGTCGTAGTCCCAGAAAAGGTTATTCAGTCGAGAAACGTAGTCCACCCGCTTCATAATCTCAAAGTCGAAGTTGTAGTTAGGTAAGGGTTGTCAATGTATATCCTACCTATTATTCTTAAAGGATGAGATATCGTGTCCCTTGATATAAGTTAGAGAACACTATTTAGTATTACCTTTTCTTATACTTTTTCTTACATATAAATACATATTAACTTAGTGAAACACATCTCGTAATTGTGTTACACTATTTAGTTGATATGAAGTTATTTTATTTTAAATTTCTATCGTAACTACATATAAATACTTCATAATTCATGATAATTCTACAAGAGAACAATTATGATTAAGGATTTTCATGTTCGTATAAACCAAATCGACATATAATAAAAAAAAAATTAAAATTTTAGAAATTAAGAATGTACGCAAGGGTTTGTACTTGGGGGGAGGGTGGAGGGAGGGGTATTGTAGAGAGACCCAGTAGGGGTACGTGGTCGAGGTTCGTACGACATAGGACGTAGTCTGTATCTGACCGCTAAGTTAAGAATGTACTATCATATGTACAATCTTACGGTAAGAGGGTTTAGTAGGGTGGGAGAGGGAGAGGGAGATTCAGGTTTTCAGGTAATATATGTAGACACAGAGAAAGGGACAGAACGTATGTCCCAGCAGTAACGGTAGAAGGATTTAAGGTATATATACACAATCATATGACATAACCACAAAAAGAAAGACCGAATGAAGTGAGACATATTAGCCGAGGTCAAAGTAGGTAGAGTAGTCTTGACTAAGTTTACTTAAGAAAAATTGCCGACTCATTATGAGGTAACACATATACATGGTGTCGAAAGAATAGGTAAGTAGACGACTACCTGTAGATCCAACAAAGGTACAGGACCGATAATATTTGTCACGACGCTACTTGTAACCCCATGTACACAGAGAAAGTTAAGACCAAAGGAGCCACACATACGGGTCTTCACCCTAACGACCCAGTATTCCATCAAGATAAACGTTAAAAAATTCCTTAGAGGTGTGACAAGAGGTATCACCGACATGATCAAACGTAAGGGTGGTTGTCACATCCTCCCAAGGGAAAAGAGGTGTGGGAGAGGTCGTAAATAACGAACGTCTAAAAACCTAGCGTCGGTAAGACTGACCACACTTCACCATGGAGTAACACCAAAACTAAACGTAAAGAGATTATTACTCACTACAACTCGTAGAAAAGTACACAAACAATCGGTAGGCATACAGAAGAAACCTCTTTACAGATAAATCAAGAAACCGGGTAAAAAACTAACCCAGCAAATAAAAAGACCTTAACTCGACGTCTTCAACGAACATATAAAAACTCTAATCAACAAACAGTCAACGAAGTAAACGATAATAAAAGAGGGTAAGTCTTCCGACAGAAAAGTGGAACGAATATAAAAGGAAACAACACGTCTTCGAAAATTAAAATTAATCTAGGGTAAACAAATAAAAACGAAAATAAAGGTCTTAAGACCCTCCACCTAGTATCTCCTAGGACGACACTAAATACAGACTCTCACAAAACGGATACAAGAGGAGATCCTCAAAATATCAAAGACCAGAATGTAAATCTAGTTGATTTCGTTGATCTTTTCCTTCTCAACATATAATAAAAATTATGTGTATAGTAGGGTTTCTAGACTGAGTTCGGTGACAAGGTACACAGAGAAATCTTTTGAAATGGGTCGAAATACGACAAAGGTACAATACAAAGACAACGACACACTAAGAGTCAGTAGAAGTCCAAATCTTCTACCTAAATAAAAGTTTTGAGAAGTCCGTTTCATAAAAATGAAGTCTGAACCAAGCTCCTCCAGACGTGGCGTAGTCAGTGAAGTGTCGACGGAGGGCAAGTGACATCGTTTAGATGAACTACTACAGTAAGGAGTAAACAGAGTCACTCGGACTGAGCTCTCGACCAAGGGACACGAGCAACAGGGTCTTACTCTCTAAACTGAGTCCACGGAAAACCTACACTCGTCCATTGTGACGACGAGAGACCCGTCACTGACACACCCGGTACCATCCCCAGACGTCTTGGCAGGGGAAATAAATAAAACCAAAACGGAAGCGGTCGGAGAACACTTACACTTGTAGATTACCGTTAAAGACGGTTGGACCCGGGAATAGGGACTCAGGTAGTAGGTCCAGGGTCCCTACTCCCAGAAACATGGTACTGAAGAATGTGACTGTACCCGAGATAATTGGGATCCTAGGATAAGATTTAAGATCAGGGTGAAACTACCGCATCAGACGGACCAATGGAATAAACTGTTACGTCTACCTACAATTATCTTTCAGACACGACCCGAAAAAGACAAACACGACAAGGGTATTTCGAGGATTTATTAGGTGGATAAAACAACAAGTCAGTGATTCAGCACAGACCAAGTAAACACTGGGGTACTTGACATCGGGTGGTCCGAGGAAACAGGGACCTTAAGAGGGCCGTCCTTATAACCTCACCTAACGGAAAAAGAAGAGGTCCCCTGGAGGGACTGGGTTCCTAGTTTTGACGTGGAGGACACAACCGTTCGTTTAAGAAATGGTACCTCGGTGCTCCCTTAGATGGATATGCGGAAGTTATTTGCGATTCATGGTCGTTCTACGGTCCATGGATAATCTGTCTATTTTATTGTTTGTCTGGTACGTAATGTGTGGACTCTGGTACCGAGTCCAAAAGAAGGAGAGACGATCGATAATCATGTTTAATATGTCATCATTTCCGAAGGGACCACCGAGTCTACCTCTTTTTAGGCAGACGTTACACTCTCTGGGCCCAATCTAGGGACCCAGCCCTTCTAGGGGACCTTTTTTCTGACCGGTGGGTGAGGTTATAAGAACGGACCTCTTAAGGTAACTGTCTCCTCGGATCTCCCGATGTCAGGTACCCTAACGTTTCTGAGCCTGTGTTGACTCGCTGATGGTGAAAGTGGAAGTATGTGATCATTTGGGACCTCCTTCTTATTAAACAGATATGAAAGATAAAAATATTTGTAATACATGAAACAACGAAATACAAGACCAACCATATTCCAAATCTCCACTGGAGAAAGTAAATCTGTAAGTATGAGTTTATGAGACCTAGAGACATCTAATTGAAAAATTTACATAACATGTAGGTGAGAACAAAGATACACGTCGTATATTTAGTTTCTCTTAGTGATAAAACACAAGACTCACCTAATGAAATCTACTAAAGTCCTTCTTGTCTCAAATTAGTTCATTTTGTAAGAAAATCTCCTCACTAATATTTAGGACTACGATGTCCGTGTCTTGACTCAACCTATTACCGTCGTCTCTCTTTTTAATTATCCACTTCTGTATTATATATCTTCTTTAATGAAAGGATTCCCCTTATTGAAGTTAAAAGAGTCCTTGACATTTTATTGAACACTTAAATACTGAAGATATCTTCGTTCTCTTCCTTTTAAGATACGGTCTACTTAGAATTATCAGTTCGTAGTACTCTTAATGAATTAGAAAAAAATGTCTCTATTATATTTACGATTAATGGTTCACTTTTTTACGATTTCTTTTATCCTAAGATAGGGACTAAATATTTAAATGTGAAACAAGAATATTACTGTTTTACATTTAAAAAGGTCCAAAATCCTTTGCAATATAATCTTACAACCTCGTCAACGACCTATTTAGTCACGACAGTGGTCCAGTTACACGTTGAATACAGATCATGTGAAATGTTAGTCTTTAATAATATAAACGATTTGTAGAAATCTCGTGAAAGGTATCAGGTGAAGTTCACGGATGGACGAGAGGTGACCGGAGGAGAGGTGTCCGGTTCCTTGTGAAACCCCGAGACGACAGGACAAACGACAAACCTACCTTACCGGTAGACCAGGTATTCGACTCGGTAACCCTGAGTGAGAGAGTCCTTGACCTGATTCTACGTGTCTTCGAATCGTAGTCAAGCACCACCGGGAACCTGTGTCCTTCATACCTTTAAATCCCTATTCCCCTCAGTAAGTCCCGAGAGCACGACTCTCTCGTATCTTCCCGTAAGACCAGACGTCTCTTGTCCCACCCGTCCCTATTCCCCGTCTTTCTCCTCCGCGAATCCGAGGAATACCTAGTACAGGTCTGGGACGGGAACTCCAGTCTTCGAAGTGAGTCGGGTCGGTGTTGAGTGACTGAGAAAAAAAGTTTAATTTAAAACAACGTCATATCAACGAAATGTTGTAACACAATCGAAGACGATATGTCGAGACACAACACACAACACAAATCAGTGAGTCAACACAGGTTGAGAAATACTGGGGTACCTGATATCAGACGGTCCAAGTAGACAGGTACCCCAAGAGGTCCGTTCTTATGACCTCACTCAACGGTACGGGGAGTAGGTCCTCTAGAAGGGTTGGGTCCAGAGGGTGTAACGCCCGTCTAAGAACTGGCTGACTCGGTGGTTCCCTTCAGGTCCACCTAGTTGATATCTATACGGATGTAGTGAGAAAAAGTCTAAAGTAAGGGTACATCCAGTGGTGTCTCGTAACTCAGCAAAGGACACAATATCTCAATTAAGGAATAGTCAATAGATAAAACATATGTCATCGCGTTTCTCAGCCTGTGCAGACTCGTTGACTTGACTTGACTCACGTACATACAGTTAGGGTTAGAGGGTTAGGTAGGGTGAAGGGGAAGGGGTGAATCATTGGAGTTCAAAAAAGACATATAGACACTGAGATAAAGACGAAACTTTTACTCAAGTAGAGATGATATAGAAAGATCTAAGGTAAATATTCGTTATGATATACGTCTCATGTAGTACTCTTTGCGACCTGACCTTCTTTATGTTCGACCTTAGTTCTAACGGCCCTATTTATAGTTAGTGGAGTCTATACGTCTACTGTGGTGGGAATACCGTCTTTCACTTCCCCTTGATTTTTCGGAGAACTACTTTCACTTTCACCTCTCACTTTTTCAATCGAACTTCGAGTTGTAAGTCTTTTACTTCTAGTACCGTTGGTCAGGGTAGTGAAGTACCCTTTACCTACCCCTTTATCTCCTTTGTCACAGTCTGAAATAAAAAACGCCCGAGGTTCTAGTGACGTCTACCACTGATGTCGGTACTTTAATTTTCTACGAATGAGGAACTTTCCTTTCGATACTAGTTGGATCTATCGTATAAGTTTTCGTCTCTGTAATGAAACGGCTGATTCCAGGTAGATCAGTTCCGATGTGTCACCAGTACATACATATACTCTCAACCTGACACTTCTTTCGACTCGTGTCTTCTTAACTACGAGAACTTGACACCACAACCCCTTCTGAGGGAACCTGACGTTCCTCTAGGTTGATCAGGTAAGACTTCCTCTAGTCGGGACCCTAAAGAAACCTTCCTTACTACGATTTCGACTTTGAGGTCAGGAAACCGGTGGAGTACTCTTCTCGACTGAGTAACCTTTTCTGAGACTACGACCCTCCGTAACTCCCGTCCTCCTCTTCCCCTACTGTCTCCTACTCTACCGACCTACCGTAGTGTCTGAGCTACCTGCACTCAGACTCACTTGAGGCCCTCAACCACTACCTATCCCTCCGGACCGTACGACGCTAAGTACCCCAGTGTTTCTCAGCCTGTACTGACTCGCTGACTTGACTTGACTATGATACAAACAAAAAGAGAAAGACTGAATATAGTGCGACATACTGTTAGAGATCCAGGTAGGTGTAGAAACGTTTTCGTGATAAAACAAGGAAAATACCGACTCATTATAAGGTAACATATATACCTGGTGTAGAAGAAATAGGTGAGGAGACAGCTACCTGTAAACTGAACGAAGGTACAGAACCGATAACATTTGTCAAGACGTTACTTGTGACCCCGTCCCACGTACGTGGGATGACTGAGAATTGTATTATTCGTACTCGTGCAAAGAGAAAGAACGTTTATAAAGATACTATAATTATCAAAAACTATTGACTTTCCTATTATAGGGGAATTTGAGTAGTACATTCGTGTCAAGTCAAGTCAGCGAGTCAGCACAGGCTGAGAAACACTGGGGTACTTAGCGTCGTGCGGTCCGGAGGGACAGGTAGTGGTTGAGGGCCTCAAGTGAGTCTGGGTGCAGGTAACTCAGTCACTACGGTAGGTCGGTAGAGTAGGAGCCAGCAGGGGAAGAGGAGGACGGGGGTTAGGGAGGGTCGTAGTCTCAGAAAAGGTTACTCAGTCGAGAAGCGTACTCCACCGGTTTCATGACCTCAAAGTCGAAATCGTAGTGAGGAAGGTTTCTTTAGGGTCCCGACTAGAGGAAGTTTTACCTGACCAATCTAGAGGAACGTCAGGTTCCCTGGGAGTTCTCAGAAGAGGTTGTGGTGTCAAGTTTTCGTAGTTAAGAAGCCGTGAGTCGGAAGAAGTGTCAGGTTGAGAGTGTAGGTATGTACTGGTGTCCTTTTTGGTATCGGAACTGATCTGCCTGGAACCAGTCGTTTCATGTTCCTTGAGTTTTATTCCACTGACCTGACACTTTAAAGATGATGGAAGGAGAATCATGGTCGTGAAAAACCTCCCTAACATCTTCTGATACTTTATTTCTTTAAGAATACGTGTAGTACTCCCTTAATTTTCATGAGGTTTGGAGGAGGGTACACACCTCGACACTTGTCGAGTAGTCCGAACGGGTCGAAGGTGGGTGTTGGTGGGGAGGTGTTCACGTAAAAGGTCTCGTCGGTCTCATTGTTGACCCTGTGTTCCTCTAATCGTAAAATCGACGACGGTTCCACTTAGAAGGGTTTAGGACTAATAAAAATAAATTCACTTTGTAGACGGTTATCCTTTCTCTGTACAAATACCATTACCGTCACGACACCGAAGACCAGAGACTTATTACTTTTATGACTGTGACACACTGAAGTAGGAACCCCTAGGAGAAACAAGGAGAACGATAATAATGATCACTCATTATTTGAGCTGACTCGAAGAACACGGTGGTTCTGACGATCGTCGGTACCGTTATTTTCCCGACAAACAACAGAAAGGACAACTCTTTACCGACTACCGCCGTTCCCTTCGGGAGTCCTTCGTTGCCCAAACGATTGTATTTGATTTGAACCTGTAAAGAGAGGTCCAAGTCTGTGACTGGTCACTACTGGGTCGACTCCTGACACTCTTGTGACGGACAGGAGTGTCTATGCTCGTCGGGTTCTCTGACAGGATAAAAAAAGTTATAAGACCCTTATCAGTATTTATACTTCAAGAGGTGATAGACCCCTGTCTTGATTCCTTTAATACATTTGTCTCGATTTGTCCTAAAGGACCCATACTGACGAAGGTAATGGATGGGTACTGAAATAAACCGTTATTTTACGTGATAATACTCCTTGTATTTTTAATTCTGAGAAACATAGGAGTAAATTGTTCTTTAAGTTCCGGGTAGACCCCTCTTGTGAAAGAGGTCCCCACTGGCTTTACTTAGTCTACATCAGAGACCGGAGCACCCTGAATGTTAGATCATCTTCGTTTTGTCTCCGTTCGTACCTCGTAGTAAGGTGAGACCCGACCCGTCACCCCCAGGTTCTCGTCTACAGGATTGGCCGGGGGAGGGACACCTGAACAAATAAAGGGTCCTGACGACTTTGGTTCGTGGTACTGGTTACACTGAGGGTTATCGTCCACAAGTAAGAGAGAGACAGACTTTCAGTCTCCGATCTCTTCCACAACCGTCCCGGGACGAGGGGAACTTCTCGGTTCACCTCGTCCGAAAAGTGGGCTGGTCCAAGACCCCTCGGTCCGTGAGGAACTGAACACCGTCATGTCGGTGTAAGGGACGGAGGTAGAGGGAGAGGGGAAACACAGACATAGAAGTGTAGGAGAGGGATGTCCCTAAGGTGAGTACAACCCAATCCCGGTGGGATGAGATCCCATTAGAAGAGTTGTTCAACGTAGTCGTCACTCGGATATGTACCTCCACGACCCCGAATCCTAAAGTTGTGTAGGAGAACCTCCTATGTCAGGTTAGGTACTACACCTCGAGAATCCCTTCTTACTACGAACATTCTCACCCCACTAGTGTGTGGACATCTTTCATTACTCTACATTTCTACTTCTTACCTATTTCTTAAAAACTCACTACATCCGAACTTCGCATGTTTCCGTTTCTTCAAAAAGTCTTGTTCCTCGACCAAATAAAACTTTTACGCCACAATATCGAAAAGGTCGTCTGTGATAGGTCCACCGTAAAAGTCCCTTTGTTCACTTGTATTTGTGGGTGTTACCCGGTAAGTCGTGTTTGAGACAGGGTCTTGTCCATAAAGGTCACACAAGGAGGTACTCGTTTGTATTGCGGGTCCTTTCTGTTTCGAATGTTCTTACTGTGTGACGTTTGTCTTTCTGAAGTTATCGTAGTCTCTTCAAGTCTCAGTGACACTGTAACGAGACGTGTTTCCTATCAGAACCGTTTCGGTGGGGTATATCAAACCACTTCGGTAAATGAATGGTTAGAAGATTAAGAGTAAAACTTTCTAATTTTGTGTGTGTTCGTGTATGTGTGTTGGGGAATTGGATAATTTAAGAAGAATTTTGACGAATTGAGTAAGATAAAGATGTTTGTCATGTTAAGAGGACAGAGTACTCTTGTGGATAGTTCAAATGAAGGAACTTATTTCTTTTCGAGAACTATCTTACTCGAGAGAAACTATGTCTAATGAAGAATAAATTCAATGGTAAAGGATAAAATTAAAACCTTGTAATTCACTGACGTGTTCTACTGTCTTTCTTAGACCAGTCGACAGAGTCCACCGGTGAAAGGTCTAATTTTTCATCCACGTCTTCAAAAACATTATTTTATACATAGCCTTAACAACGTCAAGAATCCTTTTCGGTATAAATAAGTTGGAGACCGTATAAAAAAGTGATGATTATTTTTATGTGACTGATACTAGTCTTTGGACATAAAAAGGAATTATAACTGGTTTGTAAAGGTTCAAAGGGACATAAACAAAAAGTTTTTCACACGGACCCTTATTATTTAAAGTTATTGATACTCCATATCTTACTTTTTTTCTTTTCTGAAACCTCTCAACTAATCCTTTTTTAACATTAGGACTTTACACAGTCCTCTTCGAAAATTCAGAAGTACTAAGTGTCTCCACCGATATTTATTTAGGTAAAGTCTATATCCATCCTATGATTCTTCTTGGGTCTTTTATAGGTCCTATAAGAATTGTTTTAGGGGTTTATCATCGACTATACATAACTTTCCAATGATATACGACAGAACACGTACTTAATAAACTAAATTGGAGGTAGGTTAAAATATTTGACCTATGGTAATAACACTAATAAATAAAGTATCGAAACTTCGGAATTATTGAAAGTGAGTGGTTCGAAATTTACTATCATTGGTCCGATAATCGGATAACTTAAAACCATAAAGATACTACTTTTTACACCACGATGTTTTTGGTGTTCCGGGAACTGTGGAATATCGTAGAGTCCCTCCATGGACCCGGATTAAGTTTGGTTTCCGACACAAAAGTATGGACTACTTAGGAAATTACATTGTGTAAACTACTTGGTATACTTTTTAGTCTAAAGACGGAATTCACTAGGTAAGAGATCAGAATTGTTAGAAAATTCTTGGACCGAACCACACCTTCCGAGTACCCACTTTATAAATGAATGTTAAGGTGGATACAATAATTGACATAATGTACATAAAACGGTCTATTAAACGGACGTATCGGTGTCAAGTCCTTTGGTTCCGAGATCGTCCCCAGTGGTTGGAGACCCTAGATTACGGACTACTAGTCTCCGACTCGACTACATTATTATTATCTTTATTTCACGTGTTATTTACATTACAAGAAATTAGTAGGGTTTTGGTAGGGGAAGAAGTCCGACACCTTTTTAACAGAAGGTACTTTGGTCAGGGACCACTATTTTTCCAACCCCTGGCGACAAGATGTTCTGGTTGACCGTTGTCCTCCAGGTCTCGGTCTAGACTTCCTGACACTGACTGAGAAAAATTTTACAAACATCGAAACCCACACACCCCTTTCGATGGTCAAGTGTCCCTATAGTTAGTAAGTAAAAAGAGTCCCTTTGTGTCTTAAGTATGTTAATTTATTTTAACAGTAATGAAACTAAAGAGAGATTTGTATTCAACGGAGACGTCATTCTATTTACTACTCATTCTTTCAAACGTTTATTGTTACGAAAGACAAAAGGGGAAGGGGTGGATCTTGAGTCCACGGTTTTCCCTCAGTCAGTAGACATGACAAGTCAGTAGACATTCCATCTGAGACAGAAAATAAAAGGAGAAATAAGGGTGGTAGTGAGGGTAGAACGACGATCGCTCGACCACATACAGGATCCTTTATCTGTGTTGGGTCTCTCTGTCCCGACACTCCACCAAAAGACCTTCTTGGACAATAACCCATCTAGGGTAAGGAAAGTGATCGATTTCACCCTAACTCGAGGTGTTGTAGACTTGGGTTCAATGTAAGGGTGGTCTACACGTGTTCCTGTGGACAAAAGAAGACGGGGAGGGCTTAAAGTGATAAATTTGAAGGTGCAAACAGAGTAAACCAAGTCTAAGAACTACAAACCCACAGAATAGGGTGTATGACCAATGGGGAGGTTCGCAGGCAGGCGAAAGTTGGCAGACACATCACCTAAGTGAGTAAAAAGTAACTCATAGGAGAAAAAGAGGTACTTTGTAAAGAGTTGACATTACAGTATTTAAATAACAGGAAATCACAGAAGATTATAAGAAATTAAAATCGACGGTTTAAATCCTGAAATTAAATAGACCTCTAATCAAAACAAATATACAAGACTCTTAAATAAAAAGAGGTATATTCCTTTAACGTATTTCAATAGATGATTTATACTAAAATAACAATTACTATTGTCATCTCTAACTCAGGTATTTTGAAGGATTTGTTTGTTCTGAGACCACAGATATAACGTAAGGAAAGTAGAAAAACAAGGGTACGGTTTTGGTATGATAAAATAAAACAAAATAAAATAACGTTACCGTAATACTTTATAGAAGTATGTAGAAACCCACTCAAAGGGAGAAGGGAGGAGAATAAGTATTAGAAATAACAAACACCTGAGAAAAAAGTAGGTATACTAAAGAATTGGTCAAACAAGATGAGAAGTTTTTTAAGAGGGTTTATAAAGGTTCTTTATGTGACTTAAATATTGGACCAAACTTTTCTTACTATAGAAATGGTACAATTTAATACGTATAGTGTTTGTCACAAATATGGATATAAATACTGAAAAACAGAAAACTATCTTAAAAATTGTACCTAAATGAATAAATAAACGAATAATATACATCATTGTATGTTGACTCTGTACACGTGTAGAACACACTTATCGAGTCATTTAATAATGTTGTTCTAGTATAGGTACATTAGTGGTAAACTTATTTTTTATCCTTACAGTATTTAAATAACAGGAAATCACAGATCCGAAGGGAGAAAGGGGTAGGGGGGTTTTTGAAGGGAGAGGGGTTTCATCTACAGTTAAACTAAAGATTCTAAGATGGAATCGAAACGATTGAAAATCTGGAATACTGTTACCTTAACATATTTTGTATCAAAAAAACACATAAAATAGTGAATGGTAAATACAGTTACTCTACGAAAGTATGGCAAAATACATTGTCATTAATTGACGAAGTAACATATTGTCAAACCCACACACATAAATCAGTGAGTCAACACAGGTTGAGACTCTCGGGTACCTGACATCGGGTGGTCCGAGGAGACAGGTGTCCTAAGAAGTCCATTCTTATGACTTCACCCAATGGTAAGGGAAGAGGTCACCTAGTAGGGTCGGGTCCCTAACTTAGGACCAGAGGACATAACGTTCGTCTAAGAAATGATTTAATCGATGTCCCTTCAAATTTGGACCCATGAATCAGTGAGTCAGTACAGGTTGAGAAGTGTTCGGGTACCTGACATCGGGTGGTCCGAGGAGTACCATATTGTATCATATTGACGAAGTACCATATTATTAAATTACAACAAATTTACATAAATAGTTGAACAAATAAACCCAATAAAGGTCAAACCCCGGTAATAATTCTATAGATGATACATGAATAGAAAACCGTCTATAAATGACTCTTCACTTTGACGATCCCACAGTCATAAGGGTACAAGTTGAAATTAACTCTCGTGTAACGTTAAAAGGTTTTGTCAGTAACATTGGTACATGAAAGTATGGTTGTCGTTTCTTAAGGTGGACGAAATGTAGAAGTGGTCGAGTACCATACTGGTCAAGAAAAAAATGACAGGAGGAAACATGGAGTGTTGTTTTCCTTGTAACACAACAAAACGGGAAATAAACCTGTACAATTGAGACCACTGACTACTCACGTCATAGACGGTACTAGGTAGTGAAATTTAAGGCATCAAAGGGAAGTATTGATTGTTCATTAAACTCCTCTATTCAGTTCTGACATTTATAGGACAAAGAATAGGTGGAAAAGACTCATAGACTACTACTAAAATATCAATGTAAAAAATATATATAATAATTAATATATATATATAAATATATAAATCCGTCATATCTCTTCCGTAGACAGGTAAATCTTATGTGAGGATTCTCAAGTCTATAAACTTTACACGACGCTCAACAAAGTACCAGGTCTGATACGACATAGAACTACTTATGAGTACACTAAAACTTGAACTATGTCACTTATAAACCCGAAGGGTCCACCGTGATCACCATTTCTTGGGTGGACGGTTACGTCCTCTATACTCTGTGTCCAAGTTAGGGACCTAGTTCTTCTAGGAGACCTCCTCGTGTGTCGTTGAGTGAGGTCATAAGAACAGACCTCTTAAGGTTATTGTCTCCTTGAACCACCCGATCTCAAGTATCCCAACGTTTCTCAACCTATACTTACTTCAATGAATAGTCCGTACGAATTACTTATAAATGTAAAATTGTCACATAAATAGTATTTCTAAAGTAAATATTATAGATTTATACTTATTTTTCATCCAGATGGAAGTTTAAACTTTACATAAAATCCGAGGAACTCCCTATATCAATAGTCTTTCCGTGAGGTAAGAAAAATTACTTAAATTTTATTTTACTCAGTACTTCTGGATTTACCCATTTTATAAAAATAAAGTGAAAGACGGTGTAAGTTTCAAAGATGATTACTACTTGAGTACTGTGTCCTCGACGTCCCAGGTAAAACACTAGGTCTTTGGAGATGGTAAAGTCCCGTCCTGTGTTTCCGGACAGATGTAAAGACCCGAAAGAGTAACGAACATGGAAACTGGACTCCCGCCATCAGGAAGAAAGGAAATACTCTAAGGGTGTCACACAAACAATTTTAATATATAAGAACCATGGACAAAAGTATATAAGACTAAGAAACCTAAGACTTATTTCAGGTCCTTAAACGAAATTTTTATTTGTTTTTGGTTCTTTTTTCAGATTACGTCCACCAACCCCCTGGTGTAAACTCTCTGTGTTCAGGAGTGAATGGGACTAAAAATGCGACTATGACCACACAAATAGGAAGAACCTGAGACCCAGGTAAACTTGGTCTCCCAATTCTTTACCCACATGCATCGTTTTGGTTATGTTATAACATTTCATTAATCGGAGGTTAATTTTATTTATTTAAATGTAATTTTTTTTTCTTTACCCGACCACCTGATCTTGACGTTACTGACTATCCTCGTAATTGTTGGTGAACTGACCTGGGGTGGGGAATTTCGAACTTATATTTGCGTGTGTCCGTAAAAGGAACTGAACCCGAATTATTATGATTTGCCACCCCGGAGGGACCACCAGGTCCCCAATTTCTCAGGTCGAAGGTTGCGTCCCATACGTTCAAATTAGGGACCAGTCTCTTGATTCTAGGGTGTACGGAGTCTCGTCGATTCGGTAAGAGACGTTGATGACTCACGAACGAGGCGTTGATCTCTCTTCTGGTGTACAGAGTTGCTTGTTAAGTATTCGGTATTGTTTTCTAGGGCGTACGTCGTTGATTCCGGACTACGTCGGTTTTTATTTATTTATTTGAAAAATTTGTACGTCCCACAATTTTCTTTACGGTTTACCAATCTAAGAGCTTGTTAGTCTTTAAGGTTTCGTAAAACAACTGTTCCGTTATTTAATAAATTAACTTTCCTTGTAAATAGTCTAACATTTTATTTCTTATAAGATTTAGATCTGTGGGATACTGTACCGGTCGACATACATACACCATATTATTGGTTCTCGGGTCCCACTTGAGTCCGGTGAGACACGACTCGGCAGAAGGGACACCACCTTTCAACGACCCCGGTCATACTTCCGTAGACGAGGGGAGACGGTCCCTACAATTATAAGAGGGGTACGGTTGATTTTTCTCGACTTCACAGACAAAAGATCAAGAAGTATTTTGAAAATTAAAAAGTGGGGTGAGAAAGTCAACGACACTTTTAAACAAAGACACTATTTGCCGTCTCCGAAGACTTCGAGTCCGAAAAGGAAAGGTCTGGTCGTCTCATAATTATCGAGAAAAAATTAACCTATCTTGAAAGTAAAAGTAAAAAAGAAAACTCTTTTGGTTAGACACGACCAACACCTTTGTTAATAAGTTGTACGTCGAATTTTTTAGATAATCTCGTTAGAGAACCCTTTCAGTTTTCGGTCCGTCCTAATCAAAGGTTCTCCCCCCTGTCAACAAATGTGAGTTCCAACACGTTAGGTCGTTTCGACACTCCAAATAAAAATCGTATTTGAGTCGATAAAGTAAAAGGGGATGTTGACTCGCTCTTGTAATTTTACTAATTTCACCGGGATTTAGTGACACGTTGGAGTACAATCTCTCTGTCCTTAATCTGATACATGTATTGCCTTCTCTCTTTCCGTCACTTTAAGATTAAAAGTGGAGTAAAAAGAATCTCATGAAAAGGTTTGTGAGAAAAAGAGATTATGAACTACACTAGGTTATCACCTTTCGTCTCGGCTGTCAGAGTCTCCACTAATTTTAGTTACGACGGAAACCGTTTTAGTTAGACGTCCGGAATACCAGAAAAATTTAAGAAATAATGTTTTATTTTAATACAGGAGGTAGGAGAGGTAAAACCATTGACATTCAAACAAGAGATTTAGACACCCAGATAAAGATAAAACATTTATTCAAGTAAACATTGTAAAGAAATCTAAAGTGTATATTCACTATAGTATACTATAAACAGAAAGAGACAGACTGAATGAAGTGAATCATACTATCAGGGATCCAGGTACGCACAACGACGTTTTCCGTAATAAAAAAAAGTACCGACTCATTATATGATATGAGTCATAAAATATTATTGGATAATCCCTTTTCTTAGACTTTTTCTTATCTATATTGACTTAGTGACATGACATGCGGACTTAGATTGCGTTACGACATTTCGTTGACGTGAAGTCAATTTGTTGTTTAAAAATTTTTATTCTAATTTAATGTTTACTTTTATTATTAAAATCATTACTTGTGGACGAGTTCAAGGTTCTAGTAGCTTTGTGTTTCCTGTTCCATTACTTTCTCTGATAAGGGACCACCGAGTCTACCATTTCTTAGACGGACGTTACGACCCACTGGCCTCAAACTAGGGACCCGGGTCTTCTAGGGGACCTCTTCCTTTGTCGTTAGGTGAGACCATAAGAACGGATCTCTTAAGGTACCTGTCTCCTCGGACCGCCCGATGTCAAGTACCCCAGTGTTTCTCAGCCTGTACTGACTCGTTGATTGTAAACTTTTTATAAGACTTATAAAGAGGTACCTATTGACTGAACATCTTCTAGTTAATTGGGGACCCCTATGTCATAGGAAATGACGTTTCCACTAACTTAAATTACAATATTTAAATAAGTAACTAATTTTTTTATTCGTCTACAGTATAGGTTTGTATAAGAAATTTATTCTTTTGTGTTAGATAATCTCATTCCTTTACCAACAAGACAATTATTGTACTAAGGATCCGAAATTTGGACTTATTCTGTGAATTGGACCCATCCTTCGAGGTTGACACAAGTCCTGTGTCCGAATTTATTGATCTTAAGATTTATTCAGTCACACGAAGTTACTCGAAGTCAAAGAAACAGTATCTGTCGATCACTCTTCGACGACGAGTCGTGTCCTTCGAGTCAAACTTCGCGACACTACTAGATCTTCCCACCTTCACTCCGAGTTCTCTCTCCCCTATATCATTTATATACAGACTAAGTGTGACAACATGTCGTCTTTGATTGTGTTGTAACATTTCGTTAATATGGGGTTAAAAAATTAAATTTTTTTAAATTTATTTCTGAACCTGATTTCGTTTACAAGAAATGGATACTAAACACTGGAGTCTCCTGTGTTCTCGACACCTGTGTCTTACCTCTTAAGACCTCCGTACACGTACACGACCCTTCTCCCAGGTACACAAGGAAAATCTTAGGAGTTCAGACCCTCTTGCGGTCTGGAAGGGTTTCAGGGTCAGCGAGACTTTTGGATGTCCAACGTACTGAAGGTCGAGGTGAACTCTCAAGGTTACTTCCTTCTTTGAGGGAAAAAACAACTTGAATGTCAGGGTCACTAATATATAGTTTTTTAGTTTTGACAGATAACAGGTAGTCTTGATAAAGGAATATTTGTTTATTTGAATAATAGGAAAATATTGTTCCTATAAGGTATTTAGTTAACAGTACTTCAAGAACTTTGAAGAAAAAAATACACAGATTTTACTACTGGGTTAACCTAATGTTTAAGGTAAACGTGTCTTTGTATCACAGGTATTTTTCTTTTTTTTTTGACAAAAATGTACGTTGTCCCAAACAGAGTTTCTTGTCTACCTGTTATTGGGTTTCGTCCACCCAACACATACGTACACGATACATTCTTCTCCGTTTTTGAGCCCGAATTACTCTTTCCGTAGAAGTCAGTTTCCGCACCCTCCTGTAAAAGGTAGATTTACTTCCGAATTACTACTTTATGATTTCGACAGTTTTATTTTCAACGAAATCATTGATACAACTCAAAACAGAACCACAGATTTCTTCCCTTCTCACCCTTCTACCTCGCCTATGTTTGATTCCCCTGGGCCTCGACCCCTGACTCTCTACCCTATTACACTACTGTAGACCCCCTTTAGAAGACCGAAGTAGTTAAAATAAAAAATTTTAAAGAGAAGAACACTTTACAGAGTACACTGCTCTACGTCTGGAATCCACATAGTATTTAAGTTGGTGACTACACATTAAGGGTCTCATATTTCTCAAAGTAACTCTGTAGGACGCCGATTAGAAAACACTCAAAGAATCCTTTAGTGAGGTAAAGAAATCTGAGAACTTCTTTTTGTAATGAAAATACCTTAAAAAGGAATCGGAAAGTCACAAAAACTGGAACCTTGTCACACGTGCCATTTCCACTCCACCACATCCTCTTTTTCTTCCTTCCCCTCCGATAAAGAAGACCGACCTAGGTGCACTTAATATTACTTCATCTCTACACAACCAAATTCACCTAGTGTAGTTTAGTCTTTTTTTCTCAGATGACCGATAACTATACGTAAGAATATCGAACTGTTTTACGTTCACGAAAGGTCTTTTCCTCCGACTTACTGGGGTCTTACTCCAACCTTTTTCTACGACTCCGTCCTTCCCCGTCTACAACTACATGTTCGTTAACTCTCGAAACTCTTTATGTAAGTAAGTGAACGAGGAACCCGACGTGTAACCTTGAGTATCTACTATTTCGTTTTAGTGACGGTTCGTCGAAACGTTACGTCTTTTCTTCCTTCTTCTTACCTTTATTTTGTGTTCTGTCTTCTATAAGTCCTACCTTCCTGACTCAATCTTTATAAAATGTTTGGCCTGACTAATCTTAGAGCAAGAATTTCGTCTCTCTGATTATCGTGTCAACGGTTACGGTGTGAGATCTCCCAAGATAGGAGGTCGCGATAAGTCCACCGGTACCTCTCTTTGAAGTGAAACTGGAGTTCCCGACGGGAACCCAAAGTTCGGGGAGACTCTCTTGAATCAAGAAGGTCCCTGAATTTCCCTGTTTTTTCTTTTGACTCAGAGTACGTTGTCCCACTTTCCTGACTAATTGATCGTTCTTTTATTTCAGTTCCTTGGTTGGTACCTCCTCCTCTTTTCATTCGGATCTTTTCTAAGAAACTACGTACATTTGGGAGATTCGACTCACCCACTGGTGTCCGACACACGATCGTAAGTACAAAGTACTTTTAAAACAGGGTTCTGGGGAGACGACGACGACGATTCAGTGAAGTCAGTACAGGTTGAGACACGCTGGGGAGACAGACTCCAATTTTATCAGGACGTACACTCCTTACTGTGGTAGTCCCTTCCTTTCTCTGGTGGTTGTAGACCCGGTGTTGTGGACTTCTCTGTCCATATTCGAACTGTAAAATCGGAGTTACTTACTTACAGTGTCACCACCTTATTCCCTTCTATCTGTCTACAGACTGAACGTTTCCTTTTTATAATTCTTCGATGTAACCCCCGAAGGGATCACCGGGTCATCAATTCTGAGGTTCGAGGGTACGTGCCCCTCGTCCAAACTAGGTACAAACTTCTTGATTCTAGGGTGTGTGACGTGTCACTCTGGATTTTCTTTTTTCTTTCTTCTTTTTTTTTTTTTTTCGACACAATATTCTTGAGTCGATCCTTTAAAGAACTCTTTAAAGAAACCCCTGTACCTAGTCTCTGTTAACTCCGAGTTTCACCAAACCGAGGTTAGACGTCCTTTATCTTTGTAATTTCACATTAACTTTTTTTTTATCTCACATTAACTAAAAGATGTGCTCTCTCGTCCACAACTCCTACAGTGTTTAGTGGAAATCTTTCTAATTTCCGAAAAACAAGGAGTAAAGAGGGAAGTCACGAAGAACCCTCGGAGAAAGGAAAGTCTCCATCGTGGGAACAAATTAAGGACTTAAGAGTCCCCTTTTAATTGTCGTAGTCGTCTAGTACTCCTCCCTCTGTACCGGGGAACTAACGGTTTGGTACTGTGACACTAGAACAACATTGAAGAAAAGAACGAATAGATCCGACTAGGGAATGGAGAGTCAAGGTACGGAAGTAGGGGAATACTAGAATAGGAGCAATATTTAAATAGGACAAGTATGAATTGGTGTATCGGTCTACCAGTCGTACACTGTCCTTAAATATGATACACTAGATTCTACGTCTTAATCTTAGTAAGACATCTCCAAAGGTCCTTTGTCAATCTCTGTTTGTATTCCTATTTCAGAGATCCTACAGAATCTCAAAGTGCTTCGCTATCAAACCGACCACTTTGTCTCTAAAAGTCCAGGGGTCTTAATACGAGTCTCCTCGACCTACCGGGACATCGTCCTTCACTGTCTCTGTAAAGAACACAACCCAACTTTCGACGACTACTGTGGATTCCGTAACTGGGAAGGTCGAAGGATCGACTCCCCGATCTACGGTCCCGGTCTCATCCTACTTCCCTTCTACGTACTGAGCTACGGCACCGTGTCGGACCAACGAGTGTGGTCGGTTCATTTGTTTGGGTGTGTCACAAATATTCGTTTCTTCAAGTCTTAAGTTCTTTTGACAGGTTTAAGATACTTGGTCTGTGAAGTCGATTCTTCGAGTTACATGTTTCGGTTCTCTCTAAAATTTTAGTTCCGTTCACGTTTATATCCTTCTTTTGTTCGATCCAACAGTAAAAGTCTTAAGACACCTTCTCCGGTGTTCTTGAGGTTTTTAACAATTTCGTCGAGAGACCGAATGAAGACTAAGTACACTCTTTCCTTCTGGTCGTTACTCTCCGTCCTTGGGTGTCACCCGTCTCTTCCGTTCTCAACCCCAGACCTACAACTCTTCTCCGTTGGTACGTCTTTAGTTTTTTAGTTCATAAAGGTTTTCTGCGCGCTTACATCTTAGGATTTTAACTCTTGTTCGATTCAGACAAGGACGTCGTCTTCTCCAGTCTCACCGACCGTCTATCACTTATTCCCCTTCCTACCTCCCTCTGTCCAACTTCTCCTTTCTCTCTGAGAGTGTATCCCAAACATCTCAAACGATTCTTTAAACCCAAAATAAAACAAAGATTTCCTTCGATGTCTAAACCCCGGATTCGTTGATCGTCACTCCTCTTCTGTCACGTCTACCACATTCTGTGTATGAAAAGAGGAGTTTAGTAGTACTTTGTCTCTCTCTCTGTGCCTTTCAACTTTGTTCTAGGAGTCAGTATAAAGATCCTTATTTACGGTAATTCTAAAACTTAATTACTAGACGTAAGTAGAACCACACCCGTGTCCCGAGACCTGAAGTACTTCCGATCCTTGTGTCGTCCTGAAAATAAGTGTCTCTTCAGTTTCTTGAAGTCTAGGTCTCCGCACGTAACCTTCAACATTCTAAAATCCTTAATTTTATTTGATTTATTTGTACATTAGGGTGATCCTTGATTTTATTACACATTAGGGTACTTATTCAGTTGTAAACCCTCGTTTCTTTTTTGGTATTTGTATGTGTCAATACTAGTAACCACCAATTGAGACTTTAGGTCCTAGGACCCAGTCTAACTGAGACTTTCTGTTTTCTACTTCTCTTCCAATTTTATTGGTTACCTTAAAACTTCGTCAAAGACGTATGTCGAAAGTGTCAAAGACTACGACTGGTAAGAATACATGGACCCTGTCTTACCTCCGGTGTTCATCCTTTCAGAAGCTCCGTACCCCTGCACATTAGTCTGACATTTTATCTCGTCTGGTTTTTCGATGTGACATTTCATGAAAAATTTCCTTTACTTTACCTGAGTTGATGGTATAAACATTTGACATGTTGGTTTACTTATAAAGAAGTCTTCTTAATAGAATCCTCGATCTGTGATTAAGGTTTTTACGAAAGTAAAAAGTATCGTTGAAGTCTCGAGAAATTCTTCTGTGTGGGTACGTGTATGGATGTACTCGACTGGACAGACTAAAGGACTCATTCTTTGTAAAGACAGAAACTATTACTGACTTCCGATCAAGATCTCGGTTTGGATGAGTTTTCTTATTTATAAAACTATGGTGAATACTAAAAAAGTTTCTTAAAAGAAAAACAAGGAGGAACGTTAATCTTCTAAAATAGAAAAAGGTCCAAAAATTTTAATTAAAAATTAAATAACTTCATATTACCTAAATGTTACAACATAATCAGAAACGTAATTTCACTTAGTCGATATATAGATAGGTAAGAAAAGATCCAAGATAAAGGTATATCTAGTAAGTCATATCTCATAACTTATCTCAAGGGGTATAGTATGTTATGCAAGAATAATCAATAGTCAAAATACATATTATAACACATACACAGTTAGGATTAGAGGGTTGAATAGGAAGTGAGAGGAAAGGGGGGACAATTGGTACAAACGAAAAGTATAGACACTGAGGTAAAGACAAAACATTTATCCAAGTAAATACGGTAAAAAATTTAAGGTGTATAGTATATTATAAACAACTAGACGAAATGAAGTAAGTCATACTGTTAAAGATCCAGATAAGTACAACGAAGTTTACATTAATAAAATAAGAAAAAGACCGACTCACGATAAAGTAACATATATATATGGTGTAGAAGAAATAGGTAAGTAGAAAGTCCCCGTAAATCCAACGAAGGTACAGGACCGATAACGTTTATCACGACGTTACTTGTGACCTTCTTAGGCATAGAAAAGGTTAATACTAAAAAGAGACCTATATACGGGTTCTCACCCTAACGACCCAGTATAACATCGCGATAAAAATCATAAAATTCCTCGGAGGTATGGTAAGAGGTACCACCGACGTGGTTAAATGAAGGGGTAGTTGTCACATCCTCTCAAGGGAAAAGAAATGTAGGAGAGATCGTAAACAAGAAACGTCTAAAAAAAAATACAACCGGTAAGACTGGTCATATTCCACTATGAAGTAACATCAAATCTAAACGTAAAGAGATCACTAATCACTACGACTCGTAGAAAAGTACATGGAGTACCGGTAGACATATAGAAGAAACCTCTTTATAGATAAATCTAGAAGACGGGTAAAAAGAACTCTATCCTTTTACTTCGACCCCCTTAGTCCGAGTGACGGAAGTCTGATATGATTTTCGAAGTGAGTAGTTTTCTCATACAATGACTTTGTTTTTGTCTTTATATCTAGTTACTTTGTCCTATCTTTTAAGTTTCTAATCGGGTATATAGATACCAATGGATTAGATACTGTTTCCTTCGTTCTTATGTGTTCCCTCTTTTCTACCAGAGAAGTTCTTCACCACGACCCTTTTTGATCTGTCGATGGAGATTTTCTTACTTTAAACTTGTAAGAGATTGTGGTATGTGTTTTTATTTGAGTTTTACCTAATTTCTGGATTTGACATTGTGAGAATGTCCTTTTGTCCGTCTTGTGAGAGACTGTATTCTAGAAAAAGTTAGGTGAAGAATCTTATTACTTTTTTTATTTTATTTTATTTGTTTACCCTGGATTAATTTGAATTTACGAAAACGTGTTGTTTCCTTTGGTATTCGTTCAGCTTCTCTGTCGGGAGTCTTACCCTCTTTTATAAACGTTTACTTCGTTGACCGTTCCCGAATCACAGGTTTTATAAGTTTATCAGGTACGTCGAGTTATAGTTTTTTCGTTTGTTCGGTTAGTTTTTTACCAGTCCACTAGATTTATCTGTCAAGAGGTATCTTCTGTGTGTCTACCAGTTGTTTGTGTGCTTTTTACGAGTTACGAGTTGTAGTAATTGTAATCTCTTTACGTTTAGTTTTGATATTACTTCATAGTGGAGTGTGGTGAGTCTTACCGGTAGTAGTTTTTCATATGTTTATTATTTACGACCTCTCACACACCCCTTTCCCCTTTGAACAGATGTGACAACCACCCTTTCATTTAACCACGTCGGTGATACCTCTTCTCATACCTCCAAGGAATTTTTTTGATTTTTGTCCCTGAAGGGTCCACCGTGATCACCATTTCTTGGGAGAACGATTACGTCCTCTACGTTTTTTTGATTGTTGTCTCGATAGTATACTAGGACATTAAGGTGAGGACCAGTATATAGGACTCTTTTGGTATTAAACTTTTCTATGTACGTGGGGTACAAGTAACATCGTGATAAACGTTATAAGTCCTGTACCTTTGTTGGATTTACAGGTGACTTTCTACTTATCTATTTCTTCTATACCCTGTATATAAGTTACCTTATAATGAGTCGGTGTTTTTTTCTTACTTTATTACGGTGACCTTCGTTGTCCTACTTGGATCTATCGTTAACAGTATAACTCACTATAGTCTGTCTCTTTCTGTTTATACAGTGAAGATATACCTTAGGTAATTTTTTTTTTTTCCTCATATTGACTTGAATAGGTCTTTTGTCTTCAGCACAATGTCTACGTTTTTTATTTGAATGTCAATGGTCCCTTTCCACCAGTTCCTCTCTCTATTTAACCTTCTAAATCTAATTGTATATGTATGATGATATATATTTTATCTATTGATTTTGTCCCTTGAGATGAGTTACGAGACGTTACCAGATATACCCTTTTCTTAGATTTTTTCTCACTTTTATATACACACACACATTGACTAAGTGAAACGACATATGGACGTTGATTGTTTTGTAACATTTAGTTGATATGAGGTTATAAAACATTTTCTCCCATATAGAGTACAATTAATGAGAATTAGGTTAGTTTTTACAAGTTTTAAGTATGTAATTATAAACATACTTGAATCTAATTAAAGGTTAGTAATACAAAATAAAGGTTTCTTGGTTAATGGATATCTATACATTCTTGGTTAATGGATATCTATCATTCAGGTTATCTATAATGGTATCCTGAATGATACGTGACTTCCATGGAAGTGTTCAGTGAAAGTTATCAGAAAAAGGTTTATCCGTCGGTATCATTGTTATACTATTGTCTTTTTGTAGTTCTCTCTATAATTCCGTTGGTATTTTCTTATTTTATTAGAAGAAAAATTTCGATTATTTTTAAGTTGTTTTGTTTTATGTGTGTACACTTCCATATCCATGTGAAAGATTTGTACTTTTTACGAAAAACGATTCTTGATATGTTTGTTACTGGAACATTTCCTTAATAATAGATTTTGAAATCGACAGACTTTGGACCGAGATCTAAAGATAAGGAATCAAAAGGAACATTAAACCCAAAAGTCCGAGGAATATGTATTACTTTAGATCGAATTAAACATAAAACATAAAACTCAACTCATAACTTAACACAAAAGTCGCCTGAAAATTACGGTTGTACTTGACTTTTACAACTTCATATAGACCGTTCATTTACGTTAATCACTTTGAACGTATCCTTTTAGTAAATTAGTTTTAATAAACGTATTTTACGTTGTTATTACGTACAATTCCACAGTAATCTTTTCTTGACCATACGAATGACAGAGTTCTTAAAACGAGACTAGTATTTTTCCCGTGACTTCTCTTCGTTTTTATTTTAATATTGGTGTTTAATATGGATAGTCGTTATTTAACGTAAAGATTATTAGTTTCTAGTACTACTTTATTTTAATATCTTCTCTTTATACTAAACTTACTAGTGGATTTATTATAAGAGAAATTTAAAAATTGACACAAGAACCCGTTCAAGAACTTGAAAAAATAAAGGAGTAGGTATTTCACCCTTTTATACTCGGATTGACTACCCTGGTAGTTTTCCTGATTCAATTCATTGATTTTCTTGGGTTTCGTTCTTTTCTGAGTACCATTCACGAATTATTTACAACGACGACGACGACGATTCAGCGAAGTCAGCACAGGCTGAGACACGCTGGGGTACCTGACGTCGGATGGTCCGAGGAGGTAGGTACCCTAAAAGGTCCGTTCTCATGACCTCACCCAACGGTAACAATCAATAATAATAAAAATAAATTTTGTCGACCACGAAAAACTATTTACACTAGTATGACTTAAATATATATTACATATAAAATTAGAATAAAAAGTTTCGTGAAAAGGACTGATACGTTTTTGACGGAGTGTTATTAAGAAATAAGTTGATGTAGAACGATTTTCATCTAAAGAGTATTCTTAGGAAGTACTGGGGTCTATTGGTGTTACCACACTAGTGAGTGGATCTCGGTCTGTATGACCTTACTCTTTAGTTCACCCGAAATCCTTCGTAGTGATTCTTGTTTCAATCACCTCAATACCTTAAGGTCAACTCGATAAAGTTTAGGATTTTCTACTACGGTACTTTCAAGACGGGAGTCATACGGTCTTTTAAACCTTTTGAGTCGTCACCGGTATCCTGACCTTTTCCAGTCAAAAGTAAGGTTAGGGTTTCTTTCTTTCACTTCAGCGAGTCGATATAAGTTGAGAAACGTTGGGGTACTTGACATTGGATGGTCAGAAGGGGTAGGTACCCTAAAAGGTCCGTTCTCATGACCTTACCCAACGGTAAAGGAAGAGGTTCCTTAGAAGGTCTGGGTCTCTATCTTGGGTCCAGAGAACGTAACATCCGTCTGTGAAAATGACAGACTTAGGGTTTCTTTCCGTTACGGTTTCTTCCGAGTTTGATGGAGTGTTAACGAGAGTAGAGTGTACGATTATATCATTACGAGTTTTAAGAGGTTCGGTCCGAAGTCGTTATGTACTTGGCACTTGAAGGTCTACAAGTTCGACCTAAATCTTTTCCGTCTCCTTGGTCTCTAGTTTAACGGTTGTAGGCGACCTAGTAGCTTTTTCGTTCTCTCAAAGTCTTTTGTAGATAAAGACGAAATAACTGACGTGGTTTCGTAAACTGACACACCTGGTGTTGATACCTTTTAAGATTTTTTCTACCCCTATGGTCTGGTGGAATGGACGGAGGACTCTTTAGACATACGTCCAGTTCTTCGTTGTCAATTTTGACCTGGACCTTGTTCTGACCGAGGTTTAGTCCTTTCCTCATGTAGTTCAGACATATAACAGTGGGACGAAGAAATTGAATATACGTCTCATGTAGTACACTTTCCGACCTGACATACTTCGTGTTTGACCTTAGTTCTAACGGCCCTCTTTGTAGTTATTGGAGTCTATACGTCTACTGTGGTGGGAATACCGTCTTTCCCTTCTTCTTGATTTCTCGGAGAACTACTTTCACTTTCTCCTCTCACTTTTTCAATCGAATTTTGAGTTGTAAGTCTTTTGATTCTAGTACCGTAGACCAGGGTAGTGAAGTACGGTTTATCTACCTCTCTGCCACCTTTGTCCCTCTCTGAAATAAAACCCCCCGAGGTTTTAGTGACGTCTACCACTAACGTCGGTACTTTAATTTTCTGCGAATGAGGAACCTTCCTTTCAATACTGGTAGGATCTGTCGTATAATTTTTCGTCTCTGTCATGAAACCGTTGTTTCCAGACAGATCAGTTCCGATACCAAAAAGGTCATCAGTGCATACCTACACTCTCGACCTGATATTTCTTTCAACTCGCGGTTTCTTAATTACAAAAACTTGACACAACAACCTCTTCTGAGAACTCTCAGGGAACCTGACGTTCCTCTATTTTGGTCAGTTAGGGTTTCTTTTAGTCAGGACTTATAAGTAACCTTCCTGACTACAACTTAGACTTCGAGGTTATGAAACCGGTGGACTACACTTTTTGACTGAGTAACCTTTTCTGGGACCAAGACCCTTTCTAACTTCCGTCCTCCTCTTCCCCTGTTGTCTCCTACCCTACCAACCTACCGTATTGGTTGAAATACCTGTACGCAAACTCATTCGAGGTCCTCAACCACTATCTGTCCCTTCGGACCGTACCACGTTAGGTACCTCAGTGTTTCTCAACCTGTACTGACTCACTGACTTGACTTGACTTGGAGAAGGATTTTCATCTAAAGAGTATTCTTAGGTCGAAAGAATTACTGTTGATAGGAATTATATATTTATTCTGGAAAGACGTGATCCAGTAAAAGTTGTCCACACACACACACACACACACACACACACACACAAACACTTACCACCCGGTGTCCTGTGTTCTCAAGACCACTCCTTTCTCGACTTTGTCTTATTTTGTTTTCTACGACTACCCTTAGGGGATGATCGTGACGTTCAAAATAAGTGTCTCTCACATGTCATTTTTGGATCCAATTTACTCCTTTTGTGTGATTAATAAAGAAATAAGATAATCGGAAAAGACACCATCAAATAGTGAGATAAATAATATACACAACACGATTATGTATCTAAATTAGACGATTTTCAAGACAGTTTCAAATTAGACAGTTTCAAGAAACAAAAAATAATTATGTCATTTATAATTTATGAATTATTCTCGTATTAGACATCTGGGTCTGTCTGATTTAAGTTTAGAAAGAACTAGTGGATGATCGACAAATTGAGACCCATTTTATAAATCTAAAACCCCAGACAAAGTAGAAGACATTTTACTAAAATGGATATGGGGTTTTAACATCACTCCTAATTCACTCAATTATATACCACTTGTGTCTTATCGTGAGTCTGGACCATTGCAAGTTGTTTACAGTCAGTAATGATGACAGACACGGTATCGAAAGAGACGAATTGTTTTAGATATATTTTATCGTACCCCTCCCTCCACCCTACCCCCCAAGTCCTCACCCTTGAATACATGTGGGTACCACCTAAATACAACTACATACCGTTTTGGTTATGTCATAACATTTCATTTTTTTATTTATTTATTTAATAGTAATGTCTAAATTTTTTTTATCGTGAGATTAAAACCACTCACGATAAATGAAGATAAAGTTTGGTTTAAATGAAGATAAAGTTTGGTTTTGAAACAATGATAACAAAAGTCTCGTGAATTTAGGTCAGAATTGTTCTCGTTGGTCTTTGAGTCTTTAAAGAATTGTCATTTCTTCGATGACAAGTTAAGATCTTACAATATTGGGACGGGGACGGTTCGACTCCCCTCTACTTTTCTGGACTGGAGGGAGGGGTTCGAGGGAAAGGTAAGCCCTAGGTGTTATTTTCTCTCTTACGTCTTCTGTCCGAGATACCATCCGACATGATCTGTCCTTCGTTAACGTGAACTAAAACTAAGATTAAAATAGGGGTGTCTATTCAGGACAAGTCACATAGACAACTTAACACTAGTAATAGAAGGAGGTCTCCGTCGTCCGTTCAAGGAAGATACTCCCGACGGTCCTGGGAATGAGACTCAAAGTGTAAACGTGTAAATTGAGAGTTAGCCAGTAGATATTCACAGGTTGTTTGTCAAGTGAAAGTCACACAGAGTAACAGAGTAGTAGAAGAGAGACTTTTCTAGAGTAGAGACTCTCTTGTTCTACCGTCTCCTCATCCACCTACACCTCATGTAGAGAGAGGTGTCTATGTAGTCCTTATGTGGAAGTCTGTGTCTTCACGTACGTCTTGTGGTCGACTCTCTTCTGTCCTGATAGACTGGTGACCTTTTCTTATATATCTTGGTACGTTTTGAACCATCCTACTTCCTTGATCCCCCTTTTTGTCCTCACAATCATCCTGGTCTGGACAGGAGTAGCCCACTTCTTTGGCTTCGTCCCCATTTTTGGGTGTCGCCCCGTTAACAGACTCAGTCTTTTCTTTGTAAATTCCGACTCTCACTTTGTCGACTAGACACCGTCGGATTTACCTTACTCTTAGTCTGTCAGGAACGGTGTTAGTATGTACGGTGTCTTCTTTACGACCAGAGGACCTTTCCCGTCGTCGACCCTCGACCTCAAATCCCTAACATCGCGTTAGTGTCCCGTTCCCGACGACGATTGACGTCTCTCTGACTAGCTCCCCTACACTCCCTCCTCTAGGATCACCCTTTACGACCACCTCCTTTCGGTCCGTCGGTACCTTCGTTCCACTATGACGACTCAGTGTGTATCCCGCACCTCGGTAGTGGTATCGGAGAGAGGGGTGTACGGTCGTAACCGTCGACTTGTTATCTCTCCGACCGGGTAGTTTACGGACTATGTGACTTGATGTCTCTTCCTGGGGTCGGTCCCCCCGTGAGGAGATACACGGACTGTGCACCTTTTTGTTTCTTCCTGGGGTCTGTTCCCTCGGGAGATTCACGGACTTGTCCGACTCGATGTCTCTTTCTGACCGGTTTCTCCGGAAGACTAGCGGTCGATGTTCTCCGACCTTTTTTCTGTGACTATCCCGGCATTGAGGATGTCACCTCCGTCAGGTACACGGACGTGTGAACTGCGGTGGTTCTATGGACGTTCGGTTCGTCGACGCGTTGAAAGTACGAGTTGAGAGGGACCCCGTCTCGACGTTGTCCGTTTTTTCAGAACGTAGATATACGTGTCCCAGTGAAGTCAGTACAGGTCGAGAAACACTGGGACATCTGACACCGGACGGTCCGAAGAGACAGTCTCTACCCCAAGAGGTCCGTTCTTATGACCTCGTATAACCGGTTATGACCAACGGTATTGGGAAGGTCTCTTGATATAAAAGACGACGGGATCGGCGGTTCGGGGGACTCAGGTGACCACGACGGTCTTGGGGACACTGGGTTCCTCGACGTGGTGGAGGTATGGACCGGGAGAGTCCCAGTTTGGTTCGGGAGGTCCCGTCGGAGTCCTCGACTTGAGGTCACCTACTAAGTGTACATCTCCACCTTTATTTTGGTATTAACTTTGGGTCCCCGTCACACTGATTGCTTATTCTGGGTTTTGGAAGAGTGGTCGACATGTCGACGTCTAATTTAGGTGTGCTAGTTGATTCGGTTGAGGCACAGACACCTTATATATTGTCCGTAAACTCTCGAGGGTGTTTTCTTTTGTGTGATCAAAACTATCGACACCTGTAACCTCCGTTCTCGTGTGTCCTCATCCTGGTCTAACCTTAGACTCGACGGGGGTGTCGTCCAGGTCTCTAGTCGTCTCACAACTTCCTGTAGGATCCCTCCACTCCACCAGACACTGAGGGTCGATCCCTTTCCTAAGACTGTCGTCAATGAGTTCTTTTCGTAAATAATAAAAACAAAAGAATGAATAAGACATCTAAGAAAGTTTAAAAAAAGACAAAAAAAAGGGGGGAAGGAGATAACGTCAACAGTTAAAATAACCGTGATTCTTCAGGTTAATTCAAAAACTTGAAAAAAAAAGAGTCGGTGTAAAAAATAACAACAGTATTTGGAGACGGAGATGTGACCCGAAAACGTCAAGACACCTCAAAAGGAGTAAACAAAGAAAACAGAAAAAAATTAAAATTAAAAAATTTGGATAATAATAAAAAAGATGTAAATAAGAAAACAAACGAAAAGGATGACAAGAAAAGGGGAACGTCAATTAGAAATTACATGTATTTAGAAGAAATAGATGGAGACAAATTGAAACGTATAGATAAGAAAGAAAAAAAGAAAGAGGGGAAAGGAGAGTTGTATAAACAATCGAAATAAAAGTAACGAAATAAGAGGTTAACTGTAGAATGAAATCAAAACAAAAGGTCAAACACGAAATTAATCGAAATAAGACCATCTATATTAAAAACCAAAGGAAACAAGTGACCCAGTTAGATAACATGAAATAAAAACAAAAACAAAACTTAAACGGATACCTACATATACATATACACATATAAGTCGGTGTGAAAGATAACAACAATATTTGGAGACGGAGATGTAACTCGAAAACGTCAAGACACCTCAAAAGGAAAAAAAAAAAAAGAAAAAAGAAGAAGGTAAAAAATTTAAAATTAAGAAAATTGGATAATATAAAACAGATGTAAATAAGGAAACAAACGGAAAGAATGACGAGAAAAGGGGAACGTCAATTAGAAATTACATATATTTAGAAGAAGTAGATGAAGATAAATTGAAACGTATAGATAAGAAAGAAAAGAAAGAAAGGAAAGGTGAATTGTATAAACAATCAAAACGAAAGTAACGAAATCAGGGGTGAACCGTAGAACGAAATCAAAACAAAAGGTCAAACACGAATTCAATCAAAACAAGAATTGACCATTTATATTAAGAACTGAAAGAAACAAGTGGGCTAGTTGGATGACATGAAATAAAAACAACCTGACAAAAGTGAAACGAGTACCCACATATACATATCACATATAATGTAATAAAAGTAATAATAAACGGACTAAAACATTGACAGTAAACAGACCCCAAGGAGAAACCAAAGAGTAAGAACCTATAAACAAAATTAGAGTGAATTACGGTATTGTTTGGTGAACACCTTAGAACCAAGGACTGGTCTCTAGTTCGGGACTCGGAAATCTCACCCTGGTGACTGAGGTTCTGGGATCTGATGGTCTCTTGATTGGGATCCCTCATAGTTTCTCACTCTTGAGTGTGATTCCTTTGGTGAACTTATGTCCTGGTCCGTAGTGGGTTGGTGTTCATCGTACGACACGTCCTGTGAAGTAGATTTGTTGTTTGTTTTGTTTTTATGTTTGGGTCAGTAGTCGTGTGTCCTCATGGTGGAGTGAGTCGGAACGGGTAGTCTCCTCTTTGTTTGTCTCGAGTCGCATTTAGGGTGGGATATGACGACGACGACGACGACGATTCAGTGAAGTCAGTACAGACTGAGACACGTTAGGGTGTCCGGCGTCGGATGTTCCGAGGAGGTAGGGATCCTAAGAGGTCCGTTCTTGTGACCTCACCCAACGGTAAAGGAAGAGGTTACGTACCTTCACTTTTCACTTTCACTTCATCGAGTCAACACAGGCTGGGACTCGCTGGGGTATCTGACGTCGGAAGGTCCGAGGAGGTAGGTACCCTAAAAGGTCCGTTCTCATGACCTCATCTCACGGTAACGGAAGAGGAGTGGGATATAAGTCAAGTCAAGTCAAGTCAAGTCAGCGAGTCAGCACAGACTGAGAAACGCTGGGGTACTTAGTGTCGTGCGGTCCGGAGGGACAGGTAGTGGTTGAGGGTCTCAAGTGAGTCTGAGTGCAGGTAGTTCAGTCACTACGGTAGGTCGATACGAGTGTGTTTGGTGACCTGGTTCGAATCTTCCCGTCTTTGTTTTTCGTTCTTTCTTAAGTTGGAAGAAGTTCCTTTCTTAAGTTGAAATGAACTTCGGACCCTTTTCCTCCGGAGTTTGTGTTATTGAATTTTTTTTTTCTTTTCCGTCTCTTCATGACGTGTTTACTTCCTTGTGTCTTCTTTGTGTCTTTAGGTTTATTTACTTCTCCTTTATCCGTTTAATGGATTTTTTACTAAGTCTTATTACTATCATTTCTACTAGTTTTTGGAACTTTTGTTCTACCTCTTTTACGTTCTTAGTTAATTGTTTGTGGATCTTCTTAATTTCTTATTTGTATGTTTGTTGTGTTAATGACTTTAATTTTTGTGAGATCTTCCTTAGTTATCATCTTATAGACTTCGTCTTGTTTAGTCACTCGACCTTCTATTTTACCACCTTTATTGAAGACTTCTTGTCTTATTTCATTTTTGTTACTTTTCTCAACTCCTATCAGACTCTGGAGACCCTGGTATAGTTTGTGTGGTTATAAGCTTTATATCCACACGGTCTTTTTCTTATCTTTTTAATTTCCATACTCTTTAAAAAACTTCTGTAATATCAACTTTTAAAGGGGTTGTACCTTTTCCTTTATCAGTTAGTTCATGTTCTCCGTGGGTTCCTCTTTGTACGGTTCTGTTTATGATTAGTTTGATTGTTTCGGATTTGTGTTACTTTCTTATAATTTCCGTCGTTTCCTCTTCGTTGTTCATTGTATGTTCCCTTTGAGGTATACGAATTGTCGATGGAAAGTCGTCTTTGAGGCGTCCGGTCTTCCCTTACCGTTCTATATAAATTTCGTGACTTTCCCTTTTCAGATGTTGGTTCTAATGAGATGAGTCGTTCCTGGAGTAAGTTTTGACTACCTCTTTGTTTTTCGAAAAGTCTGTTCATTTTCAATTTTCTTCAGTCATGGTAGTTTGGTCGAAATATTGTTTATAATTTCCCTGAATGTGTCAGTTCTTTATGTTTTCTTCTTCTTTCTAGATGTTTTAGTCGGGGTTTGTTGATCTTTTACCGTTATCCTTATATATATATATATATATATATATATATATATACGTATGTATGTATATATAGAGTTATTAATGAAATTTACATTTACCTAATTTACGAGGTTGGTTTTCTGTGTCTGACTGACTTACCTATGTTTTTGTTCTTGAGTATATATAAAACAGATGTTCTTTGGATGAAGTATGGAGTTCTGTATATATCTGACTTTCACTCTCCTACCTTTTTATATAAGGTACGTTTACCCTTCACTTTCTTTCGACCTCATCGTTAGGAGTATGGTCTGTTTTATCTGGAAGTTTATTTCTAATGTTCTCTATTCCTTCCGGTGATGTATTACTAGTTCGTTAGTTAGGTTCTCCTTCGGTATTGTTAACATTTATAGATACGTGGGTTGTCTCCTCGTAGAGTTATGTATTCTTTTTGTAATTGTCTATATTTTCCTCTTTAACTGTCATTGTGGTATTATCATCCTGTAAAATTGTGGGGTGACTGTGGTTACCTGTCTAGTAGTTTTGTCTTTTAATTATTCCTTTGTGTTCAGAATTTACTATGTAATCTTCTCTACTCAGAGTAACGATAGAAGTCCTGTAAGGTAGGTTTACGTCTTCTTATGTCGATGAAGAGTTCACGTCTACCTTGTAAGAGGTCCTATCTGGAGTAAAACCCAGTTTTTAGTTTGAAGTCGTTTAAATTCTTTTAACTTTAGTATAGTTCGTAGAAGAGGTTGGTGTTACGATACTTTGTTAATGTTCTTTTTTTTCACAGTCTTTGTATTTGTGTACCTCTGATTTGTTGTGTAAAGATTTATTACTTGTCCAATGACTTCTTTATTTTTCCCTTTAATTTTTTAAAGATCTTTGTTTACTGTTACTTCTGTACTGTTGAGTTTTGGATACCCTACGTCGTTTTCGTTAAACTTGTCCCTTCAAATATCGTTATGTTAGGATAGAGTCCTTTGTTCTTTTTGTAGTCTGTTGGATTGTAATGTGGATTTTGTTGACCTTTTTCTTGTTTTTTTTTTGGAGGTTTTAATTATCTTCCTTTCTTTAGTATTTCTAGGGTCGTCTTTACTTCTTCTTTACTTTTTTGTTATCATTTCTAATTATTTTGATTTTCGACCAAAAAACTCTTATATTTGTTTTAACTGTTCGGAAATCGGTCTGGGTAGTTCTTTTTTTCTCTCTTCTTAGTTTAGTTGTTTTAATCTTCTCTTTTTCCTTCCCAATGTTGTCTGTTACGTCTTTATGTTTCCTAATATTCTCTGATAATACTTGTTGATATACCGTTATTTTGTCCATTGGACCTTCTTTACCTGTCTAAGAATCTTTTCAAGTTAGAAGGTTCTGACGTGGTCCTTGTTTATCTTTAATACTTGTTGGGTTAATATTCGTGACTTTAACTTCGACACTATTTTATAGAGGGGGTTTTGTTTTCGGGTCCTGGTCTGTCGAAGTGCCCTCTTAAGATGGTTTGTAAATCTCTTCTCAATTACGGATAGGAAGACTTTGAGTTTTTAACGTCTCCTTCCTTATGAAGGTTTAAGTAAGATAGTCCGGTGGGACTATGATTTTGGACTGTTTCTGTTGCGTGTTTTTTCTTTTGACGTCCGGTTATAGTGACTACTTGTATCTACGTTTTTAGGAGTTGTTTTAAAATCGTTTGTCTTAAGTCGTTGTGTAGTTTCTTAAGTATGTGGTACTAGTTCGACCCGAATAAGGTCCTTACGTTCCTAAGAAGTTATATACCTTTAGTTAGTTACACTATGTGGTATAATTGTTTGACTTTCTATTTTTGGTATACTATTAGAGTTATCCACGTCTTTTTCGGAAACTGTTTTAAGTCGTGAGTAAATAATAATTTTGCGAAGTTTTTTACCCGTATCTTCCTTAGATGGAGTTGTATCATTTCTGGTATATACTATTCGGATGTCGTTTGTAATAAGAGTTACCACTTTTTGACTATCGTAAGGGGGATTCTAGTCCTTGTTCTATTCCCACAGGTGAAAACGGTGATAATAAGTCGTATAAAGACCTTCAGGATCGATGTCGTTAGAATCTTCTTTTTCTTTATTTTCCTTAGATCTAACCTTTTCTTCATTTCGAGAGTGACAAACGTTTACTGTACTATGATATATATCTTTTGGGATTTCTATCATAGTCTTTTAATGATTTCGATTAGTCTCTTAAATCGTTTCAACGTCCTATGTTTTAGTTATGTGTCTTTAGTGAATGTGAAGATATATGATTGTTACTTTTGAGTCTTTCTATTTAATTCCTTAGTTAGGGTAAGTAGTAACGTTGTTTTTCTTAATTGATAGATCCTTATTTGGATGGATTCCCTTGTTTCATTGACATATGTATTTTAATATTCTGTGATTACTTTCTTTAGTTTCTACTGTCCTTGTCTACAAGGGTCCATCCTTCTTAGTTATAACATTATACTGATATGATGATTTCCCGAAGGGACCACCGAGTCTCCAATTTCGCAGACGGACGTTACACCCTCTGGACCCAAGTTGGGGACCCAGTCCTTCTAGGGGACCTCTTCCTTTACCGTTGGGTGAAGTCATAAGAACGGACCTCTTAGGGTACCTGCCTTCTCGGACCAGGTCCCACAGCGTTTCTCAGCCTGTGCTGACTCGCTGAAATGAAAGTGAAAGTATGATGATTTTCGTTAGAGATCTAAGTTACGCTAGAGATAGTTTCATGGTTACCGTAAAAAGTGTCTTGATCTTGTTTTTAAAAGTGTTAAGTATACCTTTGTTTTTTCTGGGACTTATCGGTGTCGAAAGAACTCTTTCTTCTTACCTCGACCTCCTTAGTTAGAAGAACTGAAGTCTAATATGATGTGTCGATATCAGTAGTTCTGTCATACCATGACCGTGTTTTTGTCTTTATATCTGGTTACCTTGTTCTATCTTTCAGGTCTTTATTTGGGTACCATGGGTACGTGGATACCCATGGAATAAAAACTGTTTTCTCCGTTCTTATATGTTACCCCGTTTCTGTCGGAGAAGTCATTTACCACGACCCCTTTGACCTGTCGATGTACATTTTTTTACTTTAATCTTCTGAAGGATTAAGGAATGTGTTTCTATTTGAGTTTTGACTAATTTCTGGATTTACACTTTTGTCTTTGATATTTTGAGAATCTCCTTTTGTATCCGTCTTGTGAGTTACTGTATTTAGTTTCGTTGTAGGAGGTACTGGGTAGAGGATCTCCTTACCTTTATTTTTGTTTTCATTCGTTCACCCTGGATTAATTTGAATTTTCAAAAACGTGTCGTTTCCTTTGATATTCGTTCCACTTTTCTGTGGGGAGTCTTACCCTCTTATATTATCGTTTACTTGTTGACTGTCTCCTAGATAAAGGTTTTATATCTTCACCGAGTATGTTGAGTTGTGGTCTTTTTGTTGGGTTAGTTTTGTATTCTTTTCTGGATTTGTCTGTAAAGAGGTTTCTTTTATATGTCTACCGATTGTTTGTGTGCTTTTTTACGAGTTGTAGCGAGTAATAATCTCTTTACGTTTAGTTTTGGTGTTACTCTATAGTGGAGTGTGGTCAGTCTTACCGGGAGTAGTTTTTCAGATGTTTGTTATTTACGACCTCTCCCACACCTCTTTTCCTTTATGAGAACGTGATAACCACCCTTACATTAAACTATGTCGGTGATATCCTCTGCCATACCTCTAACGAATTTTTAGATTCTTATTTTGGTAGTATACTGGGTCGTAGGGTGAGGATCCGTATATGGGGTTCCTTTGGTTTTAACTTTTTTTAGTGCAAATAGGGTAACAAGTGACGTCGTGATAAATGTTATCGATCTTGTACCTTCGTTGGATCTATAGGTAACTGTCTACTTACCTATTTCTTCAACACCATGTATATGTGTTACCTTATAATGAGTCTATATTTTTCCTTACGTAAACTCAATCAAGATTACTCCACCTACTTGGTTCTTGGATAATATGTCTCACTTCACTCAGTCTTTCTCTTTCTATTTGTACTATAAGATTGTGTGTATTTACCTTAGATCTTTTCACCATGACTTCTTAAATAAACGTCCCGTTGTCACCTCTTTGTCTGTGTCTCTTATCTGAATACCTGTCCTCTTCTCCCACTCTACATGCCTTTCTCAATGTTCCTTTGAATGTGATGGTATACAGTTTATTTATCGGTTGCCCTTAAACGGCATACCGAGTCCTTTGAGTTTGTCCCCGAGACATAGTTGGATCTGCCCACCTTATCCCACCCTCTACCCTCCTTCAAAGTTTTCCCTTCCTTATATATATATGGATACCGACTAAATACAACTCCAAATTGTTTTCTGTCGTTTTAAGACATTTCGTTAATAGGACTTTATTTTTTATTTAATTAAAAATTTTTTTCTAGAGTAGACACCGTTGGACTGAGTTGTATCTTATGAACTGTCGACAGTGTAGAAGTGTGGCATGTGACTTGAAACTGGAAGAAGGATCTATAAGATCCTCTCAGGTCTAAAGTTTACAAGACGGGTCAGTAGTATAGACTACGAGTCGACTCGTAGTCGTAGTTTACGAGTCGACTCAAACTTTTGATACTTAAACGTTGTTGGGTAAAACATCTCGACACCTTAAATCAGATTACAACAAGACAAGTCTCCTGTGTTTAAGATATAAACTGGTACCTCAGAATACATAAACCCCTATATTATACTTTAGTTAATTAAGTACTAGTCTTTTTGTCACACTTTGGATTCACGATTTCTTGGGTCGTGGGTCTTTGGTTACTAAGTATCAATTTTACTTTAGTTTACAGTCACTGTAGATCATTTAAAAAATAATCGAAAGACAAGTTATTCTTTCCAGTATACTTTTACTGTAAACGATACTATGACTCAAATAGGTCTAATTTTGTCGAAGAGTATCAAAAAACGAAAGGGAAATAAAAGAAGAAGTAAGAATTACGACGTTTTATGGTTCTACCCCTTTTCAAATATAATGTAAGCTATTCAAGTTAATTACAGTTTTTAATTTTTAATGGTGTACTTCTGGTTTTTCGGACTGTAAAAGATCGTTACGTACCGATATATTAGGTTTTTTCTTTGTATCGTCTTTTTTTTTTTTTATCATTACGGGAACGGGGTTTAGGGATAACATCTATTTTTTAACCCCGGGTTTTTACCAAAAAGTAACGGGGTCTAGTTCTGTCTTGTATCACATTACCAATTAAAATTCCCGATGGAACTGACCCGATTCGCCACGGGTCGCTCGACGACTTTGTAGCAAGGACCCACACCGATACTCCCTCAATGGTCTGTTCTAATCGTAAAGTTTCCATCTAATCCTTCTACCGAGAATGGGAACGTACGTCCGTGGTAGGTTATGTGACTCCCGAACTTATCTCCCTTATACATCCCCTTCTTGTCTAGGATAGAGACGAACTCGAGTCTATAGGTGGAAAAGGACGGGAACCTACACCTAAGGGATATAAGTACGGAAACGTCAACCTGACTTGTCGAAAGGACCAGGAGGTCGAACGTCTGACGTCTAGAACCCTGAAACAACGGAGGTATTAGAGCACTCGTTTAAAGATAGTGTTTAGACAACATATTTATAGAGACATATTGGAAAACTAAGACGAAGAGACCCGGACTGATCGTGTATAGTATTTGGTCTAAAAGATAAAAACGTACAATGGATAAATATTGATGTCTGTTCGTTATAAAATCGTAAGAGTAAAAAGTAGATACGGTAAAGTTTCGGATATTCACTGAAGTAGTGTATAAATTCAAGTCTTACCACTATTTGGTTCTGAAGGACGAAAAATTTCACAATAGTCTTCCACACCGTACTTCGAGACTACTAGTGTGCACGAGGGCTACCTGAATGGAATAGGACTTCTTACGGTCCTTTGAGTTTGGGAGGTGTAAGGAAGAGTGTAAGGTAAGTGTTTAAGGTAAGGTTCAGTGGCGTCTACCACTGACGTGGGTACTTTAATTTTCTGCGAATGAGGAACCTTCTTTTCAATACTGGTTGGATCTATCGTATAAGTTTTCGTCTCTGTAATGAAACGGCTGATTCCAGGCAGATCAGTTCCGATACCAAAAAGGTCATCAGTACATACCTAGACTCTCAACCTGACACTTCTTTCGACTCGCGGTTTCTTAACTACGAAAACTTGACACCACGACCTCTTCTGAGAACTCTCAGGGAACCTGACGTTCCTCTAGGTTGGTCAGGTAAGACTTCCTCTAGCCGGGACCCACAAGAAACCTTCCTTACTACGACTTCGACTTTGAGGTCATGAAACCGGTAGAATACGCTTCTCAACTGAGTAACCTTTTCTGAAACTACGACCCTCCCTAACCCCCGTCCTCCTCTTCCCCTACTGTCTCCTACTCCACCGACCTACCGTAGTGACTGAGCTACCTGCGCTTAGACTCACTTGAGGCCCTCAACTACTACCTGTCCCTCCGGACCGCACGACACTAAGGACCCCAACGTTTCTTAGTCTGTGCTGACTCGTTGACTTGACTTGACTTGACTTATATTTATTTTCTTTTATTTTCACTAAAAATTTACTTACATCTACACGGATCACCGTTCGTCTTCACACACATGTACACACACACCACACACAACACACAAACGATAAGGATGGATTACTCTCGACCTACCAGTTTGGTCGATAGACACGGTAATTAAAGATAAAAAAAGACTTAATTAAAATATTCTAAAAAATACACCTGGTGAGAAAAAAAAAAAAAAAAAAAAAAAAAAA